>BPLR01013282.1:0-137467 GCA_021605095.1 Caerostris extrusa | reverse complement strand
GATTATCATTGCTAATAAAAAAATTGCTTTTATAGTGTAGCAGCTTTATAGATTTTAATATTGTGAATCTTTAAAAATAGACTGGACCTACCTTAAGCCTTTTTAAATAACATCATTTGAAAATATGTAGCCTTAAAAATTTTATGGTTAAGTAAATTCTTTCTTCATTTAATAATAATTGGTTTCAATGTTTTTAAATTTTATATTAAGAATATGTCTGATTAAATTATTATATGCGATGCATTAAAGTTAAATTTTTTCAGAGACATATTAGCTCATCAACATCTTTTTAATGACAATTCTAACTATAGCAAATGTCAAAAAATGTCTAACTTTAAATTTGAAACATTAATAACCGATATAATTAATAAACTTACAAAAATAAATAATGATAGGTTTATTAATAAATGTAACAATAACAAACAAAGTCTATTTCCTTAGATGTACACTTAGCTTTTTCTAAACTGTTTTTTATTTTTGTTTCACTGCATTCTCTGAATCTTATTACATTACGAATCCAATCGTTCTAAAATAAGCGAGATAATTAGGGTGTAAGAGATTATCTTCTGCGACAAAAAACCAGAAAAGTCTGAAGAAGCAAACCGAAGGCAAATATTAATTGAGATAAAAAGCGCTACATTAAGGAGATTACGATTACCGAAATAGAATTGCAAATGAATAGCTTTTTGTTAACTTCTATCGTGAGTTGGAAAATAGTTAAACATGAAAAGTAAAGATAAAAGTATTTTTTTCTTTAAACGGGAAGGACTAAATCAATGTTAGCGAACTAATTAAGGTAATGAGGTATACATTCATTTGATTCTTGACAAATTTGATTTGAAATAGTTGCTGTGTGTCAAATGCTTTAAATGAAAAAGTTTCTTCATCCTAAATTACAACAATCCGATATTTTTGTTTAAAGATATCTCTGCATTTATTATTGATATATTATTTGAGGAATAAATAAAAGAAATATATCATGTATAGAATGTACATATAATGACTATGTATAATAATTACATATAATAAAGCTATGATGAATGATAAAGTTAACCACAAATTGTGCTTGATAATAGAAATAAATTGTTTAAAGAATTGTTCAGCATCTTGTCTCGTTAGTCAGACTACCGAGTTTTCTTCCATACGATACTCAAATGGGGGCCTGATGGCCGAATGGCTCCTCCGTTCGGTACCACTGCTATCTTGTTCAAGGCATCCTCCTTTGCCCATGAAGTGTTTAGGGTTCGGAATCCCCTCCATTTTTATGAGTAGATCCGTAGGTGTCCTGGTTCAGGAATAGGATCATAGATACACTGCATTAGCATTGTTACTCCGCGTTTGGCTTACCATCAATTTACACGCCCCTCCTGGGTAGTGCAAAGTGAGTAACATCATGCAGCCCTACTTGGCAAAAAACGAAGAATATGGCTGTTTGCCAGCTGCACATTTTGGCCTATTTGGTCAAATGTATGGTAGTTCCTCTAAACTCCGATCGGAAGATACGGCCTTTCTTCTTCAGCGACCGGAGCCAAGTCAGACCTTCTACCTACATGTTCCATCAAAACAGAAGATGCCTCCTTTCCCTCCATCCATGAGTAGACTACTCATCGGATGTCCCATCCCATGCTGCCGGCATTGATGAACTGTCACAATAACAACATTCCTTATATAAACATTTTCCTACATAAAATTTCGCATTAAAACATTTTTAAAAATTTGTTTTTATTAAAATAGTTTAAAATCTTTCATGTGAAATTTTTATGGTGTACAAAATATTTAGTTCTTACAAAGTATACTTATTTTGAGCCATCGAAATTCATTTTTAATGATAAAACATTTTCACTTATTTTCAAAGATAAAAAAATTCGATTGCACTCAATTCTTCAACTATCAATACACTTAGTTGTTTTAACTCTTTCTTTTTCAATAAATTTTCTCCCAATTTCCTCGATAAAAGGAATCGTCCTTATTTGAGTCAAAATGATTTTATCAAGACATTTGGGAAAAATACATCTGTTGCACACGACGCTACGACACAAAAAATAAAAAACATCTAAAAAGAAACCAACTTTAATACCACATGCTTAATAAAAATCAAAAACTTTCAGAAGCAGCAATCTGCGAAAACTTTCCCATGAATAATCCCTACGAAATCACATATTGAGATGGAATATCCGAAAACCATTCCCAATCTACATCATTCCGCGGCATGCCTTTTCAGAGACCCAATCCAAGCAGAAGTCAACACGCCCCTATGAGGCCCTCATGCCGAGGAGGGTTGATTACCGACCCAATGACAACAGCATCGCACATGGAAGGAATTCGAACACTCTAATCCGAACGTCGTGAGGGTTGACACGAAATTCCGAATCAAGCCGAAACAACAGTTGCCCAATTCTAATAGATTGTTAATTCGCATGATAAAAGGGCTTCTAATGAGCTGCTTCAAATGGAATGTAGGTTTAGGGAAGGTATCATGGGAGTTAAATAGAAAAGGTATCTCTTCTCACAGTCGCTGATATGGATTCATAGAAGCGTCCGTTGTCTGAAAGACTGTGACTTTTTAGAAATTTATTAAGACATAATAAGTTTTAATCATTTCATGACCTTCATTACAATAAAGTATTGTGAAATTATTTATATTGTTTATAATTTTTTAAAAAATTTTTAAATTAATTGTGAAGTTATTAAGAGGACATAGTCCTCATTAGATCCAGTAAAAAATGTATCCTTTTAACCCCCATTTGAACACTCATTTTAAATCATAAAGTTTTACACCTTTTCAAGTTGCGCTCTGGCCTTCGGTACCGTAGGCTTCAGGTTCTAATCTAGGACTTGGTATGGATGTTTGTGTGTGATTCGAAATCCATGTTAAACTGTAGGTCCCTTTCTGTTTAGCCGAAAGTATGCACAAAATGACCGTAAAGTGACAAACTTCTACTTCTCCTTTTAGTGTAATTTCGGCGATGCACCCCCTTTCCCTCCTTCCTTGAGACCACATGGGCTCTTAGATTTTATATAAATGATACTTTATACCAAGGGGGCAGGGTAAGAAACAACGACAACAACAATTTTGGTGTTTTATAATTAAAATATAATAAATAAAATAATTGTAAATTAATAAATATAATAATATATAAAGTATACTAATATACCACACCACATCACTGTGCCTAGAGCTGAGTGCCCTTTACAGCTTGGGAATGATGGGGAGAAGTCCGAATCTGTGACGCTCCGCTTTTTTGAGACCGTATGGTTTAACGTGGATTCCGAACCCCTTCAAACCCCGGTATTTGAATCCGAAACCAGTGGTACCGAGCGCCAGAGTGCTAGCCACTCGGCCATATGATATTGTTCGATAACTCATCAAGTTAAAATCTAGTCGTTCCTCAGTAATCACCAAGAACCAATAAAAACGTTTTCACCTGAATTTAATTTAAAATATTTCTTTCAAACAAAACCTTTAACTGATAAATGAGCTGATTATATACTCCCAATAATTATCGTCAAATGAAAAATTGCAGCTTTCAAGTAATTAAGTCTTACAAATATATATATTACAATTAAAATAAATATATTCATTTTAAGAGCTTTTAAATTGCTTATTAAGTATTTTCCATCAAGCATAATAAAAGATTATCCATTAATTTAATTTAATTTATTTTATTTTTTTGAAAACAAATATTAATATATGTTGTTCTAGAAAAACGATCATTTTCACCGATAATTATTTTTCCGTGACAGAAGAAGTGCAGTATGTTCAAGATTTATTATATTCTGACTATAAGATTTTAAATAGATAATCACATTAAATCATCTTATTCCATAATCATATTTGATAATCTTTGATCATATATTAGATAATATTATTCAGATTATCCAATATTTTTTGTTGTAAAAATTTAATCCTTTAAATTTGTTCTAGACGTATAAGGATTTAACGTGAAAAGTTCTCTTAGCACTCTTAAAGGTTTCGACAATTTGCACTTGATCAAAGCACAGTAAAATGATTTTCTTGAAACAGTTCATTTTTAAACCATAAAAGCAGACTTATCTTTACTGTCTATATTTCTAAGACTAAGACTTTGCATTCGAAAGAAATTAATAAAATAAAGAATAACTAATGCCCGGTAAATGTCTATCCCAAAGATTAAAGAAAATGAAAAGACAATGGTTAAACTCAGTCCAGAAAATTATACACAAAAAGAAAATTTTCATAAGCAAATATTTCAAGAATATTAAATCCTTATTCGAAAATTTTATCGTTTAAATAAAACACTACAAAGGCAAAAAATAAATCTAGAAACAAATGCAAATGCAAAATATTGAAGCTCGCTTTAGGCATCGAACTTCAGCAAAGTATTCAAATAATGGAACAAAGGAATTTTCATCTTCTTTCCTTCTTAATAACATATTTTCAACAAAGAAATTTTTACCTTGTGTCGGTCGTTTCTGAATTTTATCGTCAAAGTAAACCGAACATTTTATTGTAATAAATGCATGCCCTCAATGGAAATTATGATTTTTTTGGCAATTTATTTCCTTGGAGAAATAACTCTTCATTTTATTGCTAAGAGGCACATCAAAGCGGTAATAAATATTTGTAATTTTATTTACTACAACAAACAAAACGTATATTTTTCTTTATGGCCAGATAGATGTCATCACTTTAGGCAAAATGTCTGTAGAACAAATTTTTATTTTTTAATAAATGCTGCCAACTTATCATTTCTTATGATGAGCAATGAAATACATTAACGCTGGTACCTAAAACAAAATTTATTTCTTTGCATTATTTAATTCTGGAATTACTCAATAAAATAGTTAATTTATTTGTTATTTTGTGGCAGGAAATAATTATTATTAATAATATTAAATTATAATTAGCATTATAATGGGGCAATGTGTGGATATGTAGACATCTTTATTGATATAAAAAAAATTGAATACAACTTTTAAATTTTTATTCATTAATATCTTAGTGATTCAGAAAGAATATAAATGGATTGGAAAATTAATAAACAATTATTAATCATTTATGTTTTAAAATCATTTTAATGAGAAAATAATTGTTTTATGTTTTCATTTGCATAAGTGCATTGTGTCGGAGAAATTACATTGAAAGCGATGATAAAAATTTGGAAGAATAAATAAACATTTTTGAAAGAAATAAAATATTATTCTTACTTTTTGGGCACTGTAGTAAGTTTCAATTCAAAGCCCATGTTAAATAACATACCACATTGTTAAAATCTAAGTATATGATAAAATACCACAACATACAACATTGTATAATCTAACATACTACATTGTTATAATCTAAGTATATGATAACATACTACAACATGCAACATTATATAATCTAACATATCACATTTTTTAACATACCACATACCATATTGTTTAACATACCGCATACCACATTGTTTAACATACCGCATACCACATTGTTTAACATACCGCATACCACATTGTTATAATCTAAACATATGATAATTTTATACATTTATTTCCATAATAGTTCTTGCGCTAAAAAAATCCGCCAATACATTTAACCGACTGTTTGTTTTGTTTGAGAAAAACTGTTTTTCCTTATCGGACAGGCCAGCAGCTGCCTTCTGAAAGAAACACAAGACTTCTAAAAGACATTACGGAACATAAAGGATGATATCAAAAGTAATATTATTTGAAAGGGAAACACTTTTGATAAATGATCTTTCTCATATTCTAAACAAACATTTTCAATCGTGAAAAAAAAACAAAGATTTATTGCATTGCTCTTTCGCAAAGAAAGTTTCTTCTCCCAATACATCGTTGTTTATCACAGAGATGCAATAGAAAGTGCATTTTCCACATTTCAGATTTACTTGATGACTCTGGTAAATTTTATGGAAAATCGAATACAAAAATTAATTTTTAAATTGATAGTAACTTAATTTCAATACTAATTTGTAAAATATTTCCTGATCAAAATCAAATCTGTAATTTATTCTGTGTATTAAAATGGAAAAAAATAGAAATATTTTTTGTTAAATAAATTAGAAATATTTACAAAACAAAAGTAGCAAAATATCAAAATAAATATTGCCAAATATCTTTCTTTTTAAAAAGTTATCTTTAATTGTCCATAATATCAATTTCAGTTAAAAGAAATTAAAAATATCTAAAAATTATGAGAAACTTTAATATATTCAAACATTTTCTAGTAAATTACTTCTTGTGATTGTATCCAAACACTCAAAAATTCAAATCTAATCGGTTGGGCAATCATAGTTGGGTATCAATATATAGTAGATCAATAATCACTTGTATTAATGTTCAAGGTTATCAGTATAATTTAATATTAGAACAAAACATATAACACGCAATCTTAAAAAATAAAAAATCTACAGAATTCCAAACGTTTTCTTTTCTTAAAAGTTTAATTTTAAAATTGTCTTTACTTTCCCCAAAGAATCATTTAGAATAATTTTATATTATTTAATTATATAATTATTAGCTCATGAAAGAAATTAAAAAAAAATATTATGCATTAAAAAGCTCGTGAAGAAAGTTGTTGTGTCTAATCCAGTGTCCTGCAGTGCGAGACGGACATCCCATGAGTAGTCTACTGAAGAATAGAGGAAGCACGCAGCCTCTGTTGTGATTTATCACTCGTAGTTAGAAGTCTGACTTGGCTTCGTGTTGCTGAAGAAGTAAGGCAGTGCTTTCCGGGAATACTCCATATTTACCAATTGCATGGGAAAACTCCTTCCAGGTAGCCCGGTGAACAAATCAAGATACTGAACATCACTAACGCCATTGAGTCTTCTCATTTTTCAAACAGTGTCTATAAGAAAGCAACCAGTGGATTGAACATTGGCCCTAAAGTTCACTAGAAGGCGCACGTAGCCACTGGGCTACGATTTGGGCATGTGAAAGAAAGATAAAATATTATGTAGAAAAGGCCTGTGAAAGAAATTTAAATAAGCCGATAAGAATGGCTTGCGAATTTTCTTTTTAAATATCAATATGAAACGTTGACAGTGGTCAAGGACAAAAAAATTGATGAATGAAACACAAAACTCAGCTCTAAAATACACTATCCATACTGTTATGGGTAAAAATTTATTACTATTATTTCCTTTTTAATTAGTTTTAATCTGTTAAAAATTGTTTATATTGTTTTAAAACCTCAAATTGCTTTGAAAATAAATTTAAAACAATGCGAACTATAAATACTGTCATCAACAAAGAAATCCATAAATTTTCGCTATTCATAGTCAACAATAGAAAACGATTCAATCATTAATTATGTGCTATTTGTAGTTCACAAAAATTTAACTACGGTACAACAAAGTTTCACGAGTAACATGATGTTTATTCAAAATACTCATTGTAAGTAAACTACGTGAATTTCATTTCTAAGTACACGCCCTTCAAGAACTTCAATATCCAGAGACAGATGGGATGAAAAGCAGACCTGCTTTTTTTTTTTTTAGAGCGAACCCTGTCACCACGGAATATTTAAATACGAACACTTCATGCATGTGTAAAAGGAGACTAACGCCCATTTCTTCCCCACGAAAACGCCTCAATTCGATTAGACAAAATAAATTCTCTTTTTAAAACAAACGATGGTAAAATGGCATCTTCTTCTATGAAATGTCTGCTTTTCCTAGATACAAATCTAATACAATAAAATAGATTAAAAACAAAACGAAAAAAATTAGTTTTGAAAGAAAATTACCTGAAATTTTAATGTTTCCAACAGAAAGTAGTGAATTGGCTAGAAATTCTTTTAAATATGTATAGGAACAATGTTGAATTTTAAAATAATTATATGTTGTTTGTTAATTACCTAAAATTAACATTGTTGTACTAAGCCTCAATGTCCTGTAGTGCGGGACGGACATCCCATGAGTAGTCGACTCCTGGATGGAAGGAAAAGAGCAGCCCTTGTTATGATGGAGCACTCGTAGATAGATAGTGTAAGAATGTAAAAGAGACCTTATGGCTGAATGACTAACTCTCTGGCTCTATGTAGTAATTCGGTACCATGGATCTTTGTAGTAATTCGGAGTCCGCCTTAAACCGAAGGCCCCGGCCTAATAGGACTGTAAAGCGTTTGGTGGACATCAGTATCCCGTAAGAAGAAAACATCTCCTGTCTGGAAATCCGCCAGCAGGCAGACGACGCTGGGCCATCATGGGGCTGTTGCACCAATGAAGAAGACGAATGGAATATGAACGGTCAATGATCCGACCCGTGCCCATATGTTGCGTTTGGAAAGTAGCAGCACGGTATTGCTATGTGATTCCGAGTCGTCTTAGTGTACTTTACACATACTAGAAGTTTGTAAACTTCCGTCTGAGATATTTAGTGCTTTGCCTGTCTTTTGATTGTTTCGTTTTTTCTTAAGTAACAGTATAAAAGGGGCTTGAAAATTATTATGAAAATTATTAAAATTATTTTAAAAATTAGTCCAAATGTATGTGTATCAATTAAACTTATATCAATTAATGTAGCATATAAATCAATTAAACTTATATCAATTAATCATAGAATACATGTATTACTATGTTTCCAACTTTTAACTGTTAACTATTACCTGAAGAGTACAAATATTAATTTTAAACTTTAACATTTGGTTATCATGCACTGCCAAGCAATTGAAAGGGAAATTTGTATACATGTAAATATCTGAATTAATAATATACGGTGCAATTAGTTACGTCGCCTCTGTCTTCTAAAATTTATCTCCGCCCTATTATTGAAGTTGTCTGAGCGTTCGATACATTAGTTTGACCATCCAATCAAGGACTATATTTAAATTAGCCATGTTTAAAGTCCACGTTGAGTACCGTGTAATTTAGGTTGTGGTTTTATAGCAATATATCTAACTTAAATACAGAAATTATACCAAACCTTCAATTATTGTAGGTAAATTTTGCACTTAGTTAATATATTTTATTTCATAATTTAATAATTTTAATTAAATTAATTAATAGAAACAAACTAAGTTCACAGTTATAACTGTTTATAAGTTTAATATGCTTAAAATTAGTTACAGTAAATTCATTTATATCAATTACTACTTCAATACAAAATTAATCAACGTCGTAATTATCGTATTTTTAAGTAGATAGAAATAGCATGATGGTTGAAAATAATTCGTTGTGATTAACATAATGAACACCAAATGCATATACATATATAAAGATAATATTATGTAGGCTAGTGATATTTTGTTCCTGGTATTTTAATATGAAATACCAGGAACAAGGCATCATAATTTACGAGAAAGCATGCAATTTCATACATCTCATGCAGTGTGAAAATACTATAAAAAGAAAATACTGTTAAAGATGATATCTGAAGTTTAAGTGAGCTCTGCAGTATGACTTGAAGAGGGCTTGATGGCCGTCTAGTGCTCGGGGGCACAGGTTTCGGGTTCGAGTCTGGCGGTGCCATGGATGTTTGTAACTGCTCGGAATTCGTATAGTTCGTGTATTCGAATGTTTGTATATATGTAAATATCTGAATTAATAATATATGATGCAATTAGTTACATATTCACAGAACACAATCAGACTTCTCACCCACATCATTCCTAAACTGTAAAGCGGCAACTCAACCCTACGCAGAGTGATGTGGTTTGTGTGTAGTGTATTAGTGTAGTAGTAATATGATTTGAAGAAACAGTGTATACGATTTTAATACGACCTTCTATACGATTGTCAAGCTTGAGCAAGAGCGTAATGTGATCAGCCAATAATTTCGAATTGGCAAAAGTGTCATTTTACCAACCAGGAAATTTCAAAACCATAGCTATATTTGTAGAAAAGTTGATGGTAAGGCAAGAACAGCAACGGCAGTGGATGACCTACAGTGGATAAAAAAAAAATATTGGCAATTGCCTATAAATGATCATATTTGCTAACAAAGTATGTTTACAAATTTTATTTTAACATAGCGATTACAGAAGGAGAAAAGACAAACATATATAAACGAAATTTTCATTTAAACATTTTTTTAGTCAAAATTTACGAGAAAATCCAAAATTTACATGATAGAAAAAGTATTGGAAAAATTATGAAATTGACAAAATTGTGAGCGAAAAAAAAAAAACCAGTACATGTTTAGTACTTTGTATGCATACCTTCTGCATCTATAACAACTTGTAATCTATTTCTCATAGAGGAAACTCCAAGGTCTTTGTTATACTGTTGGGAATTTTGTGCCACTCTTGCAAAGTAAACGTTTGAGGTAGTCTTTACTTGAAATTTTATGTTTCTTGATTTCTACATCCAGCAGGTGCCATAAATTTTCAATTGGATTGATGTCAGGCGATTGAGGTGGGGTTTTTAATTGGCGAGGCGCATTGTAGAGTAGTCATTCACGGGTGAGATTCGCTGTATGCTTGGGGTCATTGTCTTGTTGAAAAACGAATGATGTTCCCAAGCCAAGATTTTTGGCACCGATTTTTTAAGTTATGGCGCAAAATGTCAATGTATGTACGTGCTGTCATAATATCATCAATAAAATGCAGGTTGCCAATTCCATTAGCTGCCATACAGCCCCAAACTAAGACGCTGCCTCCCACCATGTTTTACAGTAGCAGTTAAATGTTGCTTTTCAATTCAGTATTTGGCCTCCTCCCCACATATCGTCGTCCATCACTGCCGAAAATGTTAAAATTTGATACGTCGAAAAAATAACTGTGTTCCCAAAACTCTTCAGATAAATCAACGTGGGATTTTGCGAAATCTAACCTCTTTCTCCCTATTTATTTCAGAGATGAATGGTTTCTTTCTAGCTGCCCTTCCATAATAACTTCTCCGGTGTAAAACATTCCGTACAGTCTGTACGCTGAAAGTCTTTTGCGAAGTGAAAGCAACATCTCTAGCTATCTGGGGTGCACTTATTTTAAGGTTTTCTTAACCTTGTTAATAATGACATGTTCTTCTCTTGTAGAAAATATTCGAGGTCGTCCACTTCTAGTCTTATTTTCAGTTGATCCAGTTTCCTTGAACTTTTTACAACACTTCTGACAGTAAATAAACTTATATTGAACTGCACTCCTATAGCACGATAAAGTTAAACCTTCATTTCTGAGACTAATAATCGTGTTTTTAACACTAACGTCCAACTCCTTCGATTTCGAGTCATTTTACTGCAGTAATTGCAAAATAATGCATAGACACTTTTGGAGTAGTTTTTGCAGACTTTATAACGGTAGATTTTCTTATCAGTCGATACACGTGACTTCAATGTAACAAAATTTGCATATCAGTTAAAAACTTTGCCAATACTTTTTGACATGCAAATTTTCGTTTTTGAAATAAAAATCCTAGAAAATGCAAATTAAAATAGAATTTTTACTATTTTTATATATCTAAGATGTCTTGTATTTAAATACGACAGCTAAAATTGCATAACATTTTATTTATTTGTCAATATGAATAAATTAAGGCAATTGCCAATACTTTTTTACCCACTGTATATATCATCCTGAAGGTGAAAATAGATTGCCTGTTAGGGGACATTAATGCTCAGCAATTGCCTAGGACAACAACACGACAAATGACAAGCATTTTTATAGCTAGGCATTTTTCTAATGGTGGCCTATTGGCCCGCCATATAAAAGTTGCATCCCATTGACAACTCATTTAGATGTGTGGATCAATGGAATCATGTCACTTTTTACAGATGAGAGACGTTTTAGTGTCACAATCAATTCTCAACACTTTTAATATTAGAGAGATGTATGGACATGATTTTATCTCACTAACAAGACAGTTAAAGTGTTTCAGGCGGGCACATCTGGGGAGGCACAGTAATGAACGGGTGTACTAATACTCTAATTGTTGGAAGAGGTCGCTATTGTCAGCTAGTGATTCTTCGACACTTGCGTCTATTTCGAGAAGTACTATAGGCGAAGTTTTATAGACTTTGTCGTTTTTATGGGCAATAATGCCAGACCAATTTAGACTCGTGGTTATGAGAAGCTTCTAGAAAGGAAGATCTGTGAATGGTTGGCCAGCGGACTCCGTTGATTTAAAGTGGTTAACCGCTTAAAGTTACGCCTACGGTTTAAAGTGGATTCCAAACAACTAAAAATGTCCACGGCCTCACAGGGACACGAACCCGAATTTTGAGGCAAGGACCTGAGGGCTAGTCACTCGGCTATCACCCCCCCTCCCTTTCTTTTGACAGCACTGACTGCAACGGACGCTACAGTATTGTAACCTGAGAATTCCTCCACATTATCCACAAGGTCATGAATGGGATAGATTAAATGATATTTAATTTATCATGTTAAAGATTCAATTCCTATGAATGCATTTTGGAATGCCTGAACGATTATATAAATATTTGTGCACCCCATTTGAATAAATTAATCGATTATTTACTAGAATCTCTGCATTAGAATATGCTACAATTAAAATTCATGATTTCAGGATGCAGCAAAGCGCCGTAATAAAATATTCATGCAAAGCGTGTTAATGGAAAAGTTCGTCACCCTTATGAATTCAACAAACCCTATTCAAGGTAAACAGTCCGGTAATTGTAGACATTTCACGCAAACTGCGAATCTTTAACGAATGCGTCTCAGATTGTTCAATAATCCATCATGAAACGAGTCTGTTAGAATCACGCTAAAAATAATTTGATCAAAATGTGTGTTCATTTACCGTGCTTCACTGAATAACTTGCCCGAGCTCACCCAAAATTATTTCATCGATTTGTTAATTATTTATTCAATTTGAAGCTCAACTTGCGACAATTCAAAATCTCATTAAACTAGATGAATTTTAACTTCCGCTCTACTTCTCATTTTGCGTATTTCTGCAACACATCCTGAATTCAGATAGTAAAGGTTGTAGCTTTAGAGAGTATGCGACCATTTTGGATTTCAAAAGTTTGAAGTTTGAATGATTCGTTTCTCTGGATGTAGTTTCTAAAACAGCTGCGATTTCGTTGCATTCATTTATAGATTTTAATATTTCACGCTTAACAATACATTAAACTGATTGCAGTTTCTACTTTAAAATATTTTACTTGTATTCAATAAAATGTGAATATATTTCAATATTTTTGTGATAATAAGATGATATACAGCGTATATAAATTGTACCAATGCACTTTAGTAGTCATTCCTTACTTCCATTTTATTGATTGATTGT
Source organism: Caerostris extrusa (assembly GCA_021605095.1). Lineage (NCBI taxonomy): Eukaryota > Metazoa > Arthropoda > Arachnida > Araneae > Araneidae > Caerostris > Caerostris extrusa. The sequence continues at coordinate 124,298 of BPLR01013282.1, read as the reverse complement.
GAAAAGGGAAAATTGAAAAGAACATATTCTTTATAATATAATATATATATATATATATATATATATATATATATATATATATATATATATATATATATATATATATATATATATACATATATATAGACATATATATATATACATATATATATACATATATATATATACATATATATATACATATATACATATATATATATATATATATAATATATATACATATATATATACATATATACATATATATATATATATAATATATATACATATATATATACGTTATATATATATACATATATATATATATATATATATATATATATATATACACGTTATATATATATATACACGTTATATATATATATACGTTATATATATATATATATATATATACGTTATATATATAGAGAGAGAGAGAGAATCAAATATAATATAAATTTTGTCAGTTACATTTTTCGAGAGCATTTTAGCTTATCGACACATCTTTATGGAAAATTCTTCTTCTTCGTCATTGACGCAACAGCCCCTTGGTGGTCCAAAGATGGTCTACTGGCAGTTTTCAAAAATGGAGACGTTGTCTTTTAGTGTGTGCGGTTGTCAGCCTACGCCCAACTGTCATAATTTACCAGTATCTACGGATTAAGGTAGATTCGAATCACTACAAATATTTATAGCACCGCCAAGGCTCGAATCCGAAACCTGTGACGCCGATTGCCAGAGAGTTAAAGAAAATTCTAACCAAAACAAATAAATCAAAAAATTGTTTAGTTTTAAATACAACACTGTTTTAGATATTTACCAACCGATATATTTAATAACCTTACAAAAATAAATAATAGTAGGTTTAAAAAAAAGCAAACAAAACATTTTACACTCAGCTTTTCTAAATGAATATTTTCTTTTTGTTTTATCGTATTCTCACTAAATCCTATTACATTACGAATCACACTTCTTAAAATGAACGAGATAATTGGGTGTGAGAGATGAGCTTCTGTGTCAAACAACCAGAAAGTCTGAAGAAGCAAACCCAAGGCAAATATTAATTGAAATAAAGTATCACATTAAGGAGATTACGATTCCTGAAATAGAATTGCAAATGAATAGATTTTTGTTACCTTCTATCGTGAGTTGGAAAGTATTTAAACATGAAAAGTAGATAAAAGTATTTTTTTCTTTAAACGACAAAGGACTCAATCAATGGTAGTGAACTAATTAAGGTAATTAGGAATTGAATCATTTGATTCTTGACATGCTTGATATGAAATATTTGCTATTTGTCGAATGTTTAAAAGAAAAAGAAATCTTCCTCATTAAAGATCGTATTTTTTAAAGATTTATCTGCATTTATTATTGATATATTAGTTAGTTTGATATATATATATATATTAGTTTGGTATATTATTAATGTATAGAGTTGCTCTTTGTCGAATATTTAAATGAAAAAGAAATCTTCTTCACTAAATTACAACAAACTGATATTTTTGTTTAAAGGTTTCTCTGCATTTACTATTGATAATTAGTTTAGGAATAAATAAAGAAATGCATCACATATATAATATACATGTCATGATTATATATAATAAAGCTATAATGTTTGATAAAGTTAACCTCATATTAATGCTTGAAAATACAAATAAATTATTTTAAAGAATTGTCCAACATCTTGATTCATTAATCAGACTGCCTGGTAGAAGTTTTCCCGGTTTTCTCCCATACGATATGCTAATGCGTGGTGATCGTGTAGTTCCTCCTAAATTCCTACAGGAAGTTTCTGCCCTCTTCTTCAGTGACTGGAAGCCAAGTCAGACTTCTTCCTACGGGTGCACGATCATAACAAACTTTGCCTTCTTTCCCTCCATCCATGAGTAGACTGCTCATGGGATGTCTGTCACACGCTGTCGGCACTCAGGATCACTGACTATAACGGACATTCTTTACATACACATTTTCTAAATAAAATTTCACATTAAAGTTATTTTTAAAAATTTATTTTTATTAAAATAATGTTAATTCTTTAATGATGGTATTTTACAGTCTTTATCTTTTACAGAAAAATGACCGTAGATTGGCAAACCAAACCAAATCTTACAAGAAATATTTATTTTTAGCCATCGAAATTCATTTTTAATGATAAAATACTTAAGATGTTGAACAATTTTTTAAAACAACTTATTTGTATTTTCAAGCATTAAGTTATGGTTAACTTTATCATTCATTATAACTTTATTATATGTAATCATTATATGCAGTCTTCGTATGTATATTCTATATGTGATATATTTCTTTATTTATTCCTCAACTACTATATCAATAATAAATGCAGAGAAATTTTTAAACACAAATATCAGTTTGTTGCAATTTAGGGATTAAGATTTCTTTTCAATTAAACATTCGAAAAACAGCAACTATATTAAATCAAGATTGTCAAGAATCAAATGAATCTATTTCTCATTACCTTAATTTTAAAAAAAATAAATGCATTTGAGATCCTTTCTTGCACTGGTAATAATCAATACATTTATTTTATATTCAAACTATCTTTATTTTCCAATACAATTTCTCTAACCATATGTTCCAATTTCTTTGATAAAGCGCGTATTCTTCACTTAAATCAATATGATTTTATAGGGACATTTGAGAAAAAATGCATTTGTTGCACTTCAAATACAAAAGAAAACATCTGAGAATAACACTACTGTAACACCGCATGCTTAATAAATAACTTTCATAAGCAGCAATCTGCGAAAACCTTCGAAGTATAATTCTTGCGAAATCATATATTGAGACGGAATATTCGAAAACCATTCCCAATCTGCATAGTTCCGCGGAATGCCTTTTCAGAGAACCCATCCAATAAAGTCAACACGCCCCTATGAAACCACTATGCCGAGGAGGGTTCATTACCGACCCAATGACAATACCGTCGCACATGGAAGGAATTCGAACTCTCTAATCCGAACATCGTGAGGGTTGACACGAAATTCAAATCAAGCCGTAACAATAGTTGCCCAATTCTAATAGTTAATTCGTATGATAATTCAAAGACATTAGAACGCCCAGGCCGAAGCCATCCGTCAGTAATTCGCATGATAAAGAGGGCTTCTCATGAGCTGCTTCAAATGGACTGTAGGTTGAGGGGAGGTATGATGGGAGGTAAATAGGACAGGTATCTCTTCTCACAATCACTGATATGGATTTATAAAATCGTCCATAATCTGAAAGACTGTGACTTTTTAGAAATTTATTACGACAGGTTAGTCTTTTTCGTGATCTTCGTTACAGCTAAGTATTGTGAGATATTTATATTGTTATAATTTAAAAAAAAAAAAAAAAAACATATAACTATTATATTTGATTCATAATATCAGAAGGACCAATAGTAATGGAAAATAGCTTGAACAACTGAACAACACAAATTTAATTCCAAAAGGACCTTCCTTTTATACTTACGAATAAATACAAATCTTTAGAAATATTTATTATGTAGTTCAAAGCAAATTTTTTTTTGCACACTTTCAGTTTTCACTAGGTTAGAAATATTAAAGTTTAAAGAAAAAGATGACATTTTATTCATTATAGTTTTCAGATGCATAAATTGATGGATTCTTTATTAAAAACCTTGCGATTAAATTTTGGAATCCCCAATAATTTCCATAACTTTAAATTAAGAAACTGATTTGTAGAGTAGGATATAGTCAAATAAACTTTATATTTTCATGATTTCCATACTAATTACACGTCTTTCTTCTTCTTCATTGGTGACCCTTACCCTTGAAGGGTCAAGATCGCCTCCATACTGTCAGATTTTTGTAACATGAGATGTTTATTTTTACGTGGTAGGGGTATGAGTTCTACACCCAAAGTTGTATTAGTCGCGGACCGACGTTTTAAAGTGGATTCTGAACCATTAGAAACATCCATGACATCATGGTCACTCATCAAGTTAACGCTAGTCGCTCGTCAGCAATCATCAGGACCCAATTAAACGTTTTCAGCTGAATTTAATTTAAAATATTTGTTTCAAACAAATCCTTTTAACTGATAATTAAGCTGATTATATACTCACAATAATTCCCGTCAAATGAACAATTGCAGTTTTCAAATAATTAAGACTCAGAATACAAATATAGATATTAAAATTAATAAAAATATATTATTTTAAGAGCTCTTAAATTGCTTTTGCTAACTATTTTCCATCCAGCATAATAACGGATTATCCATTTATTAAATTTAATTTATTTAATGTATTTTACTTTTTTGAAAACAAATATTAATATATATTGCCTAGAAAGCCGATCTTTTTTACTGGTAATTATTTTTTTTCTGTGACAGAAGATGTACAGTATATTCAATGTTTTCAAGATTTATTAAAATTTTATTATCAGACTTTAAATATATAATCATATTTGACAATCTTATTCGATAATTATATCTGATAATCTTTGATAATATATTAAATAATCTTATTCAGATTATTCAAGATTTTTTGTTTTGTAAAAATGTAATCCACTTAAATTTGTTCTGGATGCATGAGAATTTAACGCGAAAACTTCTCTTATTACTCTTAGAGTTTTCGACATTTTGAACTTGATCAAAGCATAATTAAATAATTTTTCTTAAAACAATTCATTTTTAAACCTTAAAAGCATACTTTTTTTTTCTGTCTATATTTCTAAAACTTGCATGTGAAAGATTTTAATGAAAAAAAGAAAAACTAATGTCTGGCAAATGTCCATCCCAAAGATTAAAGAAAAAAAAGAAAAAGACAACGGTTAAATTTAGTCTAGAAAACTATACACAAAAAGAAAATTTTCAGGAACAAATATTTCCGAATATTAAATTCTTATTTGAAAATTTTATCGTTTAAATAAAACACTACAAAGGCAAAAAACAAATGTAGAAGCAAATGCAAATGCAAAATATTGAAACTCGCTTTAGGCAACGAACTTCAGCAAAGTATTCAAATAATGGAACAAAGGAATTTTCAAATTCTTTCCTTCTTAATAACATATTTTCGACAAAGAAATTTTTTTCTGTCGCTTCTGAATTTTATCGTTAAAGTAAACTGAATCTTTTATGGTAATAAATGCATGCCCTCAATGGAAATTAGGATTTTTTTTTTTGCAATTTATTTCCTTGGAGAAATAACTCTTCATTTTATTGCTGAGAGGCACATCAAAGCGGTAATAAATATTTGTAATTTTGTTTACTACAACAACCAAACGTGTATTTTTCTTCATGACCAGATACATGTCCATCACTTTAGGAGAAAGGTCTGTCGAAAAAATTTGTATTTCTCTAATAAATACTATCAAGTTATCATTTCTTATGATGAGTCATGATATACATTAACGCTGCTATCAGAAAAAAAAAAAGTTTATTTCTTTTTACATGATTTTCTTCTGGAATTACTTAATAAAATAGTTTATTTTTTGTTATTTTGCTGCAGAAATAATTATTATTTATAATATTAAATTATAATTAGTATTTACAATGTATTGGCATGTCGATAAGTTGATTGATATAAAATATTAATTACAACTTTAAATTATATTCGACATTATGATAGTAATTCAAAAAAGTATTATAAATGGACTGAAAAATAAATAAACAATTATTTTGTCATTAATGAAAAAAAATTATTGATTTAAATAACATTTAACATTTTTACCTTTTGTCAGTCGTTTCTGAATTTTATCGTCAAAGTAAACCGAACATTTTATTGCAATAAATGCATGCCCTCAATGAAATTAGGAGTTTTTTTTCAATTTATTTCCTTGGAGAAATAACTCTTCATTTTATTGCTAAGAGGCACATCAAAGTGGCAATAAATATTTGGAATTTTGTTTACTACAATAACCAAAACGTATATTTTCTTCATGACCAGATAAATATCATCACTTTAGGCGAAAAGTCTGTAGAACACATTTTATTTTTCTAAAAAATGCTGCCGAGTTATCATTTCTTATTATTTATTAATGAAATACATTAACGTTACTATCAGAAAAAGTTTATATATTTTACTGATTTTCTTCTGAATTACTCAATAAAATCGTTTATTTTATGACATTTTATTTCAGGAAATAATTATTAGTAATAATATTAAATTAATAATTAGTACCTCAATAGTATTTACAATGTTTGGTATGCAAAATATGTTTATTGATATCAAAAATTAATTACAATGGAAATTTCATTTTATATTATCATAGTGATTACAAAAAAACTATAAATGGTCTGGAAATAAGTAAACAACAATTTTCTCTTTATAAATCCTTTAAAATTAAAGGACTTGAATGAAAAATAATTATTTATGTTTTTTGTTTGTTTTTATTATTTTATTTTGTAAAACAGGAAGTTTGCAAAACCCCTCTTTAATGCATACCATATCGCGTTTGGACAAATTGGACATATCAAATGTTGTTTGACCTTACATCCTGTTCCAACCTTATCTTAATTTCGGAACACAAAAAATATTTCATTAAGGATGTTCATGTGCAGACATTAAAGGATGCCATTGAATAGATCATCCGCAATGCGCAGATATCAACTGTATGTCCAGTATCTTCAATCATCCTATAATCGGTCCTCCGTTTATATGGAGTGTACTATGGCAACCAATTTGAATTTCGTCATTTTACAATTTTATTGTAAAAAGTTTGTAAACAAATTATTTTAGTCGATATTTTTAGCTTTATCATCCTTACTGAACGTCAGATTCATCAGAAAAATCTTTTTTTATGAATCTTTGATTTTATATTGGCTTCAATTATTTTTATAACTTTTTTTTATAACATCCGTAGTTTTTCCTTTTTATAGTAGTTTTCCTCTATTCTACATTTTTATTAAGTAATACAGTTTTTTAATTAACGTGATATTAGATGGATATACAAAATATAATACGGAGATTCAATTTGAAAATCGAACTGCCTTTATATTGAATTTCATTTAATAATCCATTTAAAAATTTAAAAAGTTAATCAACAGAAAAGTCAAATTAAATTAAGGGAACCAAACCATTATAAAATATTATCAACATTTAAATAGTATAAATGCAAAAAGCTTTATCTTAATTTCCCATACATTAAAAATATAATTCACGAACTGATAATTAAAAAAAATTATTTCTTCTTAAAATAAAAACCGTTAAAATTAATACGGTAAAGTATAAGTTTATAAAAAAGTAATTTGTAAAATATAAGTTTTAAGAGGAAACTTTAAAGAAAACTGTCAATTTTGTGTGCATTAAATTAAAAAATAATGAATCGTATTAAAATTATTAGCTAATAAATAGTGCCACTCTATAATTTAATTGAAGATGCCGATTGAATTCTAAGAACATCTACATTAAAAACCATCCTATTTTTTTAATAAACTTTGCTTTATATTAAAATATCTTTTATTTCTTACACTTATACTTTATTTCTTCTCTAAGAATTGTAATTATTTTTAACAAAACAATTAACATTTTCATAATACATTAACAACAACAAAAACGATATCTTTTCAATCAATGCTTTTATAACATCTTCTCTTTTACCATTCTTCAATTCACCTTGACAGAACTTTTCTTGCAACCCTCCCACTTCCAAAAAACAAGGAAAGCAAATACTCTTTTCAAAACCCTTTACCACACTTCCCCTCCTAACTTGCCCCTCCAAGAGCGGCTTTTTATTGGCCTCTCTTTTCTTGCTCTCAAAGAGAAGGAGATCTTTTCTTGCCCAGAAAGAGAAAGAGCAATTAACAGCACTAACAATTTTCCTCGCACTCAAGCGAGCCTTTCTCTTATTCAATGGTGGGATTCTCATTAGAGGCTGACATACTTACCAAATGTGTGCTCTCTCTTAATACCTGTCCCTGTGCGATCGATAACGTTGTTGCCTCTATTTATGTGCCCTGACAGAGAGTTCCAAATCAACAGCATCCCATCCGAGAATTATTTCATAGCATCTAATACATTTGATATTGGTGGGCATTATTGCAGACACATTGACAACATTTTTCTTTTACTTGATAAAGGAAATATTATCAGTTTTTTTTCCAAGATTCTTATTATCTTTACTAAACAATTCTCTTAATAGAAAATTTCTTATTTGATTTTTCTTATTTTTCTGTTCTTAAATGCAACGAATTTATGAAAAGTAATCCAATGATAGGGTTTTTAGATAATCATCTATAAAACCTCCAAACATCCATGCTTTTCTAAATGTAGTATTTTTAACAAAGCGCTAAAAAACGACGATCGCAATACTTAAAAGTTTTGATTTAAAAAAACTTATGTTTGCAATTATGGTGGGATTATTCAATGGTGGGATTCTACATTGAACCTGGCATACTTTCCAAATGTGTGCTCTCCTCTTGATACAACCCTGAAATCAATAACTCGGTACCACAGTATTTGCGTGTCCCCTGACAGAGATTGCCAAATCAACAACATCCCATTACAAATTCAAAAAGCATAAAAAAAACCTGTGTTTACATCGGCCAACTCATACGAGAAAGTTGGGACATATTTCTTCCGTACGTTGAAGTACAAAAAAATATATCAGTTTGTTCTCCAGTTAAAGTTTTGGATATAAATTAACTAGCATTTTTAACAATTTAATTAATGTTTTGTTGAATATACCAATGGTTCGGGTTATAACTAAGGTCAATCCTCCAAAATTCGATTCCCACTTATCAGTGATCTAAAAATGGCGATCTCGCTGGTGTTTATGACAGCGATTGTCGAGCATTTTCTGACATTGAAGCAGTGTAAGATTGCGTGAAGCAGTATAAGATTGACGTTGATCCTGCATTGTTGATTAGATTGCATTGTTCACAGCGAAACATATTAAGTTGTTGAAAAGTGTAAGATTGATCTAACATTGTTCCAAAATGTAAGATTGATCGAAATTGTTGAAAAATAGATAAATTCCCAAATACGACTCTCTTTCGGTGGGAATTAGCCTTTTGAAAAATGATAGTGGTTGTGAACAGTTAATGGGAATGTTTAAATTTGATAATTTGTTTAGATTTGATTTTGAAGTTATATTAATATTTTTGCCTAATAATTGACCATCTGGTCAAATAAATTAAAAAGGGGCCATAAAACATTTTAAACTAATGTTGTATGTACACAAGAAGCAATCGAAAATGTTCAGACTATTTTTATTAATTTGTTGCTTTTTTAAAATATTTTCATGTGCAATTTGATGGATAAAACAAAAGAGTTTCTATGAAATTTATTTACAAAATTCGTAGTCCATTGGTAATGGGCAATAACTATCATGCAAAAGTATTTTGGAATGCAATTTTTATCACAGTCATTGTTTTCAGAAAGGTCTACGGAGGTTTGCTCTCCAACTGTGATTGGATTGCAATAAATTATTTCATTGTGTATAGATATTTCATGGAAATGAACATAGATTATTGTTATGGAATTTATTATGAAATGTAGTACTTAATGACGTGTGGACGTGTAATTACATAATTATTCTTGCAATTTCAAGTGTAAATGAATCGATTCAAAATTTTATATTAATGGTCAGGGCTTGTGGGAAATAATGTTTGGGCTACCGGCTTCCTATAAGAAATATGACAATTTGATCAGATCCTTGAAAATTGAGCTAGGTATTGTCTATGACAGAGATGAGTAACGCAAAGTTTGTAAAGTGGAAAATCTGTCGGAAAAAAACAACATAAACGATGACTAATATTTAGAAAGAGAGATGCAAAATCCTGTGTTTTCATTGTGCAACTTATATAAGAAGGTATGGAAAAATTCTTAGGCGGAGAAGTACAGTTATAGTTCGGTTGCAGTTTAATTAATAAAATGAAACATAAAAGTCTCCACCTTATGTTTCATTTTTGTGGGCTATCGATAATGCCACCTTTTAATTATCCTTCCAAATTGTTGTAGCAAAATATAGATCGAGTGTGGTAGTATGCCTTCTGTAGGACAACCAGAGTAATTATGAATAATCTGCTGCTATACAGGCAAATGATCTGAGGTCAAAATCCTTAGTAGTAAAAAATACTTTTTTTTGTTATCCAACAATTCTGTGATATTTTAAGGTAAGTAAATTTTAATTTCACATAAACATTGTTCGTATTGTAACATTTTAAAACATTGTTTAAACATTATACATTATTTAAGCATTAAACATTGTTAACACATTTTTAAACGTTTTTAAAACATTGTTTAAACATCAAGCATTGTTAACACATTGTTTAAACACTGTTAACACATTGTTACGCATTGTTTAAACATTGTTAACACATTGTTACGCATTGTTTAAACATTGTTAACATATTGTTTAAACATTTAAAAAAAATTTCACATTTTTAAAACACTGCGTATTGTATTATTTTTGATTTTTCTAAGTATCAGCGTTTTATTAGATATATCCGAAGAAAAATCCTTATACTTAAGCCAACTTCATCTAAAAATTAAGTAAAAAAAAAAAAAAAACTTATTTATAAAAAAAAAGCAGATTAAAGTCTCAAGACTTTGCATAATTCGATTTTTCTGCTCGGATAAGTTTAATCCGATGAAAGTCTTGAAAAGTGTCGTCTCTGTTATTTAATCAACATTTTATTTTATTTTTTTGTTTAACTGTTGAAGGATTTTTAAACAAAGATGCATCTTCAAGAAATGATATTTTTCCTTTTTTTTAATATTTTCGAAATTGAAATATACATATGATTCCAAATGATTTCGTATAAAATATTTTTTAAAAATTTAACATAAATATAAATATATAAATAATTTGTAAATATTTTTTTTAATTTAATCTCAAAAAATAGTTTAGTCACATTATTTTTGGGTTAATAATTAAATATAATAACAGTTAATGATAATTGATATTTGCTACTCGCTTAATTTTCTTTTAATTATTAATAACAATCAACACAACAAATGCCTTGAAATAATAGATATCAACTATAAAATTTCTTCTATCATATTATTGATAAACTGCTCACTAAATTAATTAATCGAAATACCTTGATAAAATTATTTTTATATTCTTAAAAATTGGAGGAATTTTAACAACACATAGTAAAAAAATGCATATTAAAATTAATTTTCTAAATTAATAAGCACAGTAATAATATTAGATAATAATATTATGTATGATTGCTGATTTGAAAACTCAAATAATTGAAAATGAATTCAATTCAAATTTTTAATTTCGTCTTATTCAGATTTAAATTTTTTATTCTCGTTTTATCATGGGAATTAAAGCTTTTTAAAATTATAATTAAAGTGTATGTGCTTGTGAGTTGTAAAAGACAACTGTAAAAAGTTAAAATAAATATTAATTTTAATATAAATTTGAAACCTCTAAAATAATTTTAAATTTAAGTATTGAATCTTGAATTACATATTTGTAAAAAAAAGGTTTCCTTAGGAATATTTTTTTACATCAGTAGACCTCATTTACCACTAATATATATGCGATGAACACCCACTGACTTTCCTGGTCACTGTATGCCTCATTTGCATATTGGACAGAAAAATGTCCCAAAAAACACCCATTATGCAGTATGACTGTCGATGAGATATCTTTTCACATGATGTCACAAGCCTCTCGAATATATTGTGCAAAAATATTATAGTAGCTAAATATTAATAAGCACTAGCTTGTCGAAAATGTTTAGAACAGAGCTCTCTTTTTTAATTGATGAAGCACTACCGTGATAGAAAAGTAAGGGCAATTATTTTTTTAAACTCTTTTATTTATTCTTTCTTATTTATTTCACCGCCTTTAAAGTAATCCCCCAGGACACAATGCACGCATGCCAACTTTTTCCAATCTTCAATGCATGTTAAAAGTCATCATCGGCAGGGACGGCCTTTCAAAGCGCGCTGCGATTCACGTTGAATCTCTTCAATCGACTCAAAACGGTGTACCCGGAGTGTTCTTCGGAGTTAGCGAATAGCCAGAAGTCGTACGGTGTGAATACGGTGGTTGTGGAACGATATGGTTTCATTTATGGCGAAAAAAGTGAAGAAGAATCAATGCAGCAAATCAATGAATCTGGCGCATTGAGTGTTTTCGGTACCAATTGAGATTTGACGCTTTTGAGGCCCAAAAATGAAATTGACCGATCCTTTCGAAATTCCAACATCATCAGCAAGTTCTCTAATTGTAAATCACCGATTTGCAAGCACCAAATCTTTTAATTTTTTGAACGTGAGCTTCGTCGGTTGAGGTGAAAGGTCGACCAGAGGGCTCTTCATCTTCAACGCTTTCTCTGCCTTCTTTGAACTGTTTATACCACTTCTAAACATTTCTTTCCGACATAGGAATGCTCACCGAATGCCTTCTGCAACATTCTATACGTTTCCGCAAACAAAATGTAATAAAAGTTCTTTTTTGCTCAATTAATGCAGACATTTCAAATATCAGCGGAATCGGGTTTAGAGTCTCAGAAAGCCAAATGTAATTCAAACACTAATGAATATTTTGACGTCAGTAACCTAAAAGAAAAAAATTCCGTAAGCCCCAGGAATTTTAAGAATTTTTTTGGTCTCAATTAGTGGACACAGTAGTATATTATAATCACTTGTTTTAGAAAATCCTTGTTTTTGAGAGCAGTAACTACAAGGACAGCCAACAGCAGAATCGAACTTACTTTCTTTTGCATGCTAGTTATGCTCTTTATCACTAGGTAATGAGTAGTGGTATTTAAATAATTTTATAAGCCTGCAAAACTCTTAAAACTTTTCAAAGAACAGCCTCAGGCTCGTTCCCACCGAGGCGAGAGACGTGAAGATTCAAGAGGCAAGCGACAAAATTTTTCGACCCCTTCAAAGCGAAACGTCAGAAATAGCATTACGCCTAGTGAAAAACCGCTTCGAGTTGAAAGTTGGGCAACTCCAAGCGGCGGACTGCAAACCGGTTTCAGGCGACCGCGGTGAGGCTAGTGATTGGTCAAATTTTTCGCTTGCATCTTCTCGCCTTATGAGCACGAGCCTTTAGAGTAGTTAATAATAATTAACCAGGATCAGCCATAACACGTACAGCTTGAGTGCAGTAGGATCCAGGTTAGAATCCTCTGGGGACATCTATTTCAGTCACAGGTTTCAGAAACGAGAAAACTTCATGGTGTTTGAAACATCGAGTGTCCTAATCACCAACGAAAGCTATAATTATCATAAAGCCCATCTACGCTGAAAAAAAATTGTATAATTTGTCAGGCCAGTTAAATAGAAAAATATGTATATTAATTATTTAAAATTGCATTTTTTAAATTTATCTGTATATATTAATTAAAATTTTATTTTTGTAAATATATATGTAAATATTAATTAAAATTTTATTTTGTAAATTTATATGTAAATATTAACTAAAATTTTATTTTGTAAATTTATCTGTAAATATTAATTAGAATTTTATTTTGTAAATTTATTTGTAAATATTATTTAAGATTGAATTTGTAGATATTATTTAAGATTGAATTTGTAAATATTATTTAAAGCTACACCTGCAAATTTATATGTAGCTATTTTTAACATTATATAGTATATTTATTTATTTATAGATGTCATTTAAGATTACATCTGAAAGTTTATCAGTAAATATTATTAATAAAATGTAAATTAACATGATTTAATTTTTTATAAGATATATTGAAGTATGTATGTATAGTATACAATGTATTTAAATGAGCCTCAAGTCTGATTTATATTTTCCAGCTCATATTGATCACCACATAATTTTTCAATAGAACATTTTAAAATCAGTTCATTTTTAAAATAGCCTTTAATACATTTTTTTGAAATCAATTATATTTCGTGACACAGGTTATTTAAACTACAAAGACAATTTTTTATGAACTTTATTGATTAACTTGGAATTATAATATTGCAAAAATTATTAAACTCCACATAAAAATAGCACGCATAAATAGAAAATCATATACCAAGTGACCTGCCAATTATGCTAAAATAGTTTAATAACAAAAACCGCATAAAAAGAATATAAGAAAAAAAAAATTCACTTTAACACGAATTCGTATTTTACATTTCAACTGAAAAATAAGAGATCAGTGAAATTAAGTTGAAAAAAAAAAGAAAGCTCTTATGAAAAAGTTTTTAAGAGCATTTTTTCACACCAAATTTTTTTCGTTAAACTCATTTTCTTTAAGAATAACTTAATTGCACTTTATTTTTCTCATTGCTATTAACAAATAAGGAGAACTAATTAAAAGAGGAGTTAGATCTCAAAGAAAACTTCACCTTAAAAAATAACACTCTCACCTTAAAACTTGGAATTTTTTCCTACGTGCTTTCGTGTCAACCGTCTTAACATTTTATGTAGTTTGAATAAGTAGGCCTTCAGTATTAAAAAATTAAGAATAATATTTTTGGTTTAAAAAATTTTGTCTGTCTAGAGAGTGTACTTGTTTCATTCAGAAAATTATTTTTTTTATCACATTTTGAAATTTTTTCTAGCTTTTTTTATTTATTATGATGAATTTCATTAGAATAATTTATAAAAAATATACCATGAAAACACAATTTTAAATGTTCTTTAAAAATTTTAATTAAGAATTTGTTTTTAGCTTAATTAATTTATTTGCATATTAGACAGAAAAATTTATAAAAATTTAAATATTTTGTCAAAATTCCAAGTCATATATGATTATGATTACGTTAAGACGCCTCGAGTAATTTAAATAATTAATACTAAATAAGCTAATACGTCGATTAGTTTTAAACAACTAATACTATATAAACTGACAAATACCTTGATTAATTTTTAACAACTAATACTAAATAAAATGGCTAACACTAGCACTACACAGGAATTGACAACAACTAACACCGCACCAGGAATTGCACCATTTTGAGTCGACTGAAGAGATTCAACGTGAATCGGCGTTCGCTTTGAAAGACCATCCCGACCAATGATTTTTAGCATGCAATGAGGATTGGAAAAAAAGTTGGCATAAGTGCATTGTGTCCGGAGGGATTACTTTGAAGACGATTAAATAAATTTGGAAGAATAAATAAAGAGTTTTTGAGTAAAAAATAATTGGTCTTACTTTTTGGGCACAATAGTATTATTAAAAAAAAAATAGAAATCTACATGATGTAATGCTTTTTCTATAAGATACATTCTAATTTTATGATTTTGAAATTATTTTATTGAAATTATTACAGTCATTATGAGTTATCATTACATGATTGTTTCACTATGTATTTAAATAGTTTTCCGTCTAATTAAGATTTACTGCAGTCCATTACATAATTTTCAACAGAATATTTTAAAATAAGTTTATTTTTAAATCCTAAATGACTCGCCAACTATACTAAAATAATTTAAAAAACAAAACCCTATAAAAAAATATAAGAAAAAAAAACTTCACTTTAACACGAATTCGTACTTTGCATTTCACCTGAAAAACCAGGAGATCAGTGAAATTATTTTGAAAAAAAAATGAAAGCGGAACCTTATGAAAAGTTTTTAAAGAGCATTTTTTTATCACGCCTATATTTCTTTTTCGTTAAACTCATTTTCCTTAAGAATAACTTAACGAGAAAAAAATAAAATGCTATTAACAAATAAGGAGAACTAATTAAAGAGGAGTTAAATCTCAAAGAAAACTTCACCTTAAAAAAAAACTCTCTCACTTTAAAACTTGGAATTTTTTTTACTACGTGCTCGTGTCAACCGTCTTTACATTTTCGTAATTTGGTGAGTAAGTCTACAGTATTAAAAAAAAAAATAAAAAATTAGTGTAATATTTTTTGGTTTAAAATATTTTTCTGTCGAAAAAGTGTGGTTTGTTCCATTGAGAAAATTAGTTTTGTAATCAAACTGTGACATTTTCTAGCACTTTTTTTTTTTTCCTATTTACTGTGATAAATTTTATTGGAATCATTTCTAAAAACATACTACAATAATTGTAAATTTTCTTTAAAATTTTTATTTTAGAGTATTTTTTTGTAACTTACTTAAGATTTATTTTTTTTTGCAATTTTAAAATATTTCCCAAATTTCAGGCAAAAAATTTATTACAAATTTAAATATTATGTCAAAATTCCAAGTCTTAGTGTGATAAGACAATTCGATTAATTTTAAACAACTAATACTAAATAAATTGCCTAACATCTCGATTAATTTTAAACAACTAATACTGAATAAGTTGACTAACACCTCGATTAATTTTGAACAACTAATATTAAATAAACTGACTAACACATCAAATAATTTTAAGCAACTACTACTAAATAAACTGGCTAACACCTCGATTAATATTAAGCAACTAATACTAAATAAACTGACTAACAGATCGATTAACTTTATGTAAGTAGAGTTATTTTAAAATGTATTAATTATGTAGAGATAATTTTTATCCCAACGATTAATGTTTTTAAATTTTTGTACTATTTAACCCTGATATTTTATTACAATTATTGACGTTTCCTTACAAAGAAATCTGTAATATCTTTTATTACCATAAAATGTTCCGTTCAATTCACATCTTTCAATATTCAACTGAACTAAGTAATTAAATTTCTGACACAAAAATATGCGTTTTTGTTTTATTACCTTTTATGGTATTATAAATAAATTTTATCGTTTGAATGATTATATTTAACAACTCAGTTCATCTGAATAAATTCATCGATTATTTACTAAAATCTCTACATTAGGATATGCTGCAATTAAAATTCATGATTTCAGGATCCAGTAAAGCATCGCTATAAAATATTCATACAAAGCGTATTAATGGAAAAGTTCCTCACCCTTATGAATTCAACAAATCCTATTCAAGGTAAACAATCCTACAATTGTAGAAATTTCACGCAAACTGCGAATCTTCAACGAATGAGTCTCAGATAGTTCCCAATCCATTATTATAATATCGTCAAAAATAATTTGATCAAAATGTGTGTTCATTTGCCGTGCTTCACCGAAGGGCTTGCCTGGGCTCAACGCGAATTTATTTCATCGATTTGAGAATTATTTATTCAATTTGAAGCTCAAATTGCAATAATTCAAAATCTCATTAAACTAGTTGAGCATGAAATGGCGCCCTACTTCCCATTGTGCATATTTGTGCAACATGTCCGGTATATATTTTAGCTTTAGAGTGTATGTGACAATTTTAGATTTCAAAAGTTTGAAGTTTGAATTGTATGTTTCTCTGGATGTAATTTCTAAAGCAGCCAGATTTTCATTATAGTTATTGGTAAATTTTAATATTTTAATGCTTAACAATTCATTAAATTTATTACAGTTTTTACTTCAATATATTTTACTTGTATTCAATAAAATGTATATGTGCCACTTATTATGCCAATTATATATAATAAATTGCATACTATCATTCCTTACATCCATTTTATTCATTGATTGTGTCATTGAAAAGAGCATATTCACTATACATATATTGAATGAAACATAATGTCGAATCAATATAAATCGAATATTATGTACATATATAGTTTATATACGAATATATTAATTTTTAATATTATATTTTAGTATAAATCGTGTACAGTCCTTCCTGCATTACTTACGTACATTTTATACATTGAATAATTCATTGAACATAGCATATTAAGCATTTTTAAACGACATCATTCGTAAACATTTAGTCCTAAACAATGATTTAAATTTTATTATGGTTAAGTATAAACATTCTACATTTACAGTGGGCAAGTTATATTGTTTTTAAATTTTATATTAAGAATATTTCTGATTAAATTATTATTTATTCAATTTGCAACTCGACTATCAATAATTCAAAATCTCATTAAACTAGTTGAATTTGAAATGGCGCTCTGCTTCATAATGTGCATATTTCTGTAACACATCCAGATTCTTCTATCAAATAGTACATATTCTTTAGAGAGTATGCGACAAGTTTGGATTCTAAAAGTTTAGAAGTTTGAACAGTATATTTCTCATACGTAATTTATAAAAATATACATTTTCTTTGCATTCTTTATAGATTTATATATTTGCGACATATTATATATATATGTGCTAATACATATGTATATGGGCCAATATATATAAGTAATATTGTATACAGAATATATAAAATGTACTAATGCATTTTAGTATAAATTGAGTACAGAGTTTTTGCAGAAGTTCTAACCGAAATAAATAAGTCAAAAAAAAATGTCCAACTTTAAATGAAACACAATTCAAAACTTTTACTAACCTATATATTTAATAACCTTACAAAAATTAATAATAACAGTTTATTAATAAATGTAACAAGAACAAATAAAACCTTTTTCCTTAGAATTACACTCAGATTTCTGTCTAAACCAGTATTTTATTTTTCTTTCATTGCATTCTCTCTAAATCTGATTACATTACAAATCACTCGTCCTAAAATGAACGAGATAATTAGGTATAACAGATTAGCTTCTGTGACATACAGAAAGAAAGTTTGAAGAAGCAAACCGAAGGCAAATATTAATTGAGATAAAGCGTCACATTAAGGAGATTACGATTCCTCAAATAAAATTGCAAATGAATAGCTTCTTGTTAACTTCTATCATGAGTTGGAAAATATTTGAACATGAAAAGTAGATAAAAGTATTTTTTTCTTTAAACGAGAAAGGACTAAATCAATGTTAGCGAACTAATTAAGGTAATGAGGAATAGATTCATTTGATTCTTGCATGCTTGATTTGAAATAGTTGCTGTTTGTCAGATGTTTAAATGAAAAAGAAATCTTTATCCCTAAATTGAAAGCAGAAATTTTGTTTAATGATTTCTCTGCATTTATTATTGATATATCAATTGAGGAATAAATAAAGAAATATATCACACATATCATATACATATGATGATTACATATAAAAGCTTTAATGAATTATAAAATTTACCGTAAATTAATGCTTGAAAATACAAATAAATTGCTTTAAAGAATTGTTCAACATCTTGTCTCGTTAGTCAGTCTACCTGATAGAAGTTTTCCTGGTTTTCTCCCATACTATATGATCTTTCTTCTGCATCTTGGAGCCCAGTCAGACTTCTTCCCTACGGGTGAACCATCCCAAACAAAATTTCCTCCTTTCCCTCCATCTATGATTAGACCACTCATAGGATGCCCGTACCAGGCTGCCGGACACTCAGGATCAATCACAATAACGGACATTCTTTACATAAAAATTTTCCTACATAAAACTTCGCAATAAAGTTACTTTTATAAAAATTATTTTTATTAAACTAATGTTAAATCTTTAATGACGGAATTTTGTATAGTCTTTATCTTTTACAAAAAATGACCGCAGATTGACAAATCAAACCAAATCTTACAAAGAATATTTATTTTTAACCATCGAAATTCATTTTTAACGATAAAATACATCCACTTATTTTGAAAAAGAGAAAAAAATGCATTTGATCTCCACTCTTGTTAATAATCAATACATATATTTTGTGTTCAAAGTCTTCTTTTTCCAATCAGTTTTTTCCAACCATTTATTCCAATTTCATCTATAAAAGGCGTAACCTTCACTTGTGTCAAAGTGAGTTTATAGAGACATTTTGAAAAATACGCAGCTGTTGTACACACAACACAAGAGAATAGAACACAAAATAAAAACATCATAGAAGAAAGCAACTCTAACACCACATGCTGAATAAAAACAAAAACCTTCATACACAGCAATCTGCGAAACACAGCTTTCCCATGAATATTCCCTGCAAAATCACATATTGAGGTGGAATATCCGAAAGCCATTCCCAATCTACATAAGTCCACTGAATGCTTTTTCAGAGGTCAATCGAGCAGAAGTCAACACGCCCCTATGAGACCCTCTATGCCAAGGAGGGTTGTTTACCGAACTGATGACAATACCAAAGCACACGGAAGGAACTCTCTAATCCGAACGTCGTGAGGGTTGGCACGAAATTCTGAATCAAGCCGAAACAATAGTTGCCAAATTCTAATAGATTGCTAATTCGTATAATAAAGAGGCTTCTAATGAGCTGCTTCAAATGGACTGTGGGTTTAGGGGAGGTATGATGGGAGTCAAATAGAACAGGTAACACTTCTCACAGCCACTAATAGGGGTTCGTAGAATCGTTGAAGTTATTGACATTGTAACTGGTGAGTCGAAAATATACCATTTTAAACCTTTTTATGACTCCTCTTATATCGCAAAGTTAATCATCGTTTACGATGTTCAGCAGGACTATCTGGTTTTGAGTTTTCCTGGTTTTCTCCCATATGATTCGCAAATGCACGTTAGCTCTTCCCAACAAATCCTCCTGGAAGGTATTGCTTTCCTTAAGCGGCACGGAGCGGAGTCAAACTTCTACCTACCCGTGTTCTATCACTACAGAAGCTGCTCCCCCTTTCCCTCCTTCCAAGAGACCACACGGGTTATTAGACTTAGTCTAGACATTGCTGTATGCCAAGTGAGATAAGAAACAAACAGCAATATAGATATTAAAATTTATATAACCGCTGTCTCTTTAAGTGATATAAGGGTTCTTAAAATTGCTTTCTAAGCGTTTTGCATCGAGCATAATAACGGATAATTAGTTTATTTTATTTTATTTCTTTGAAAACTAAAATTGTTATATGTTGTTCTAGAAAGCTGGTCATTTTTACCGTTAATATTATATTTTTACCGTCTATCACAGAACATGTATAGAGTATTCAATATTATCAATGTTTATTAAAATCTGATTATCAGGTTTTAAATAGATAATCCTATTATATAATCTTATTCCATAATAATATTTGGATAATCTTTGATGATATATTAGATAAGCTTTTTCAGATAATCCAAGATTTTTGTTTTCGTAAAAATGTAATCCATTTTAATTTGTTCTAGATGTACTATAAGGATTTAAAGTGAAAATTTCTCTTAGCACTCTTAAAGGTTTCGAAATTTTGCACTTGATCAAAGTATACTAAAAATTTTCTTCAAACAGTTCATTCTTAAATCCTAAAAGCAAACTTCTTTTTTACTGTATATATTTATAAGACTTTGCATGTGAAAGATTTTCATGAAAAAAAAAAAAAAAAAACTAATGTCAGGTAAATGTCTATCTTAAAGATTAAAGAAAAAAGAAAAGACAACGGTTAATTTCAATCTAGAAGTATATACAAAAGAAATTTCCATGTAAGAATATTTCAGAATATTAAATTCTTATTTGAAAATTTCATCGTTTAAATAAAACACTGCAAAGGCAAAAATAAATCTACAAAAAATGCAAAATATTGAAACTCTCTTTAGGCAACGAACTTCAGCAAAGTATTCAAATAATGGAACAAAGGAATATTCATCATCTTTCCTTCTTAATAACATATTTTAAACAAAGAAATTTTACCTTTTATCGGTCGTTTCTGAATTTTATCGTCAAAGTAAACCGAAAATTTTCTTGTAATAAATGCATGCCCTTAAAGGAAATTAGGTTTTTTTTCAGCAATTTATTTCCTTAGAGAAATAACTCTTCGTTTTATTGCTAAGATGCACATCAGAGCGGCAATAAATATTTGTAGTTTTTGTTTACTGCAACAACCAAAACGTGTATTTTTCTTTATGGCCCGATAAATGTCATCGCTTTAGGCGAAAGGTCTGTAGAACAAATTTTTATTTTTCTAATAAATGCTGCCGAGTTATCGTTTCTTATTATGAGTAATGAAATGCATTAATGCTGTTATCAGAAAAAGTTTATTTCTTTACGCGAGTTCCTTCTGGAATTAATCAATAAAAATAGTTTATTTTTTGTTGTTATTTTGTTCCGGAAAATAATAATTATTAATTATATTAAATAAGAATTAGTACAGTAATGATATTTATAATGTGTTCGAACGTAGGCATGTTCATCGATAAAAAAAACTAATTATAACATGAAATTTCATTCGACATTATCATAAGGATTTGAAAGGGACTATAAACGGAATTTAAACTAAATAAATAATTATTTTCTCATTAAAATACTTTAAACATAAAGGACTTTATTGATAAAATAATAGCTTATTTAATTTTTTTAATTTTTTTGTATTGTAACCTGAGACTTTCTGCTCATAAAACACTGGGTCACCAATTGTAGAGATTAAATGATATTTAATTACTTACTTTAAAGATTCAATTCCTATGAATGCATTTTTGAAATGCCTGAACGATGATATAACTATTTGTGCAGTTCAACTGAATAAATTCATCGGTTATTTATTGAAATCTCTACATTAGAATATGATACGATTAAAATTCATGATTTCAGCATACAGTAAAGCATAGCAATAAAATATTCATACAAAGCGTATTAATGGAAAGGTCCGTCACCCTTATGAATTCAACAAACCCTATTCAAGGTAAACAGTCCAGCAACTGCAGACATTTCACGCGAACTGCGAATCTTCAACGAATGCGTCTCAGATTGTTCCCCAATCCATTATGAAACGAGTCTCTTATAATCACGCCAAAAATAATTTGATCAAAATGTGTGTTCATTTGCCGTGCTTCACCGAAATGCTGTGCTGGATCCACGCGAAATCATTTCATCGATTTGAGAATTATTTATTCAATTTGAAGCTCGACTATCAACAATTCAAAATCTCATTAAAATGGTTGAATATGAAACGGCGCTCTACATCCAATTGTGCATATTTCTACAACACATCCGGAATCCGGCTATCGGATAGTGCATATTGTAGCTTTAGAGAGTATGCGACCATTGTGGATTCCAAAAGTTTGAAGTTTCAATGATATATTTCTCATACGTAATTTCTAAAGCAGATACAATTTCTTTGCATTCATTGATAGTTTTAAATATTTGTGATATATTATATATATGTGATAATATATATGCATATGGGTCAATATATATATATAAGGAATATTGTATACAGAATGTATAAATTGTACCAATACATTTTAGTATAAATTGCGTACATAGTCCTTTTTAAGGAAAGTTCTAACCAAAATAAATATGTCAAAAATCTCTAACTTTAAATGAAACACGGTCCTAAAGTTTTACTAACTGATATATTTAATAACCTTACAAAAATCAAATAACAGGTTTAATAATAAGTGTGACAAAATACCAACAAATCCTTTTTTTCTTAGATTTACACTTAGCTTTCTAAACCGGTATTTTATTTTCATTTCACTGCATTCTCTCTAAATTTTATTACATTACACATCACTCGTCCTAAAATGAACGAGCTAATTAGGTGTGAGAGGTGAGCTTCTGGGACAAACAACCAGTAAGTCTGAGGAAGCAAACCTGAAGGCAAATATTAATTGAAATAAAGTAAACTATCGCATTAAGGAGATTACGATTCCTGAAATAGAATTACAAATGAATAGCTTTTTGTTAACTTCTAGCGTATTTAAACATGAAAAGTAGATGAAAGTGTTTTTTATTAAACGAGAAAGGACTAAATCAATGTTAGAGAACTAATTAAGGTAATGAGATAAAGATTCATTCGATTCATGACATATTTGATTTAAAATAGTTGCTGATTGACGAATGCTTTAAATGAAAAAGAAATCTTCATCACTAAATTACAACCAGCTGACATTTTCGTTTAAAGAATTCTCAGCATTTATTATTGATATATTAGTTGAGGAATAAATAAAGAAATGCATCACATACATAATATACATATAATGATTATATATAATAAAGCTATAATGAATAATAAAGTTAACCACAAATTAATGCTTGATAATGCAAATAAATTGTTTTAAAGAATTGTTCAACAATTTGCTTCGTTAGGCAGACTACCTGATATAAGTTTTCGGGTTTTCTCCGATACGATAAGCAAATGCGGAGTAGTTCCTCCTAAATTCGTACAGGAAGATACTGTTCTTCTTCAGTGACTCGAAGCGAAGTCAGATTTCTTCCTACAGGTGCACAATCCCAACAAAAGTTGCCTCATTTCCCTCCATCCATGAGTAAACTAGTCATGGAGTGTCCGTCCCACGCTGCCGGGCCTCAGGTTCAGACACACATAACGGATATTCTTTACATAAACATTTTTTCCTACATAAAATTTCGCATGAAAGTTATTTTTAAAAATTTATTTTTATTAAAATAATGTCAAATCTTTAATGTGGAAATTTTGCAGGATCTTTACCTCTTACAAAGAATGACAGCGTGAGTGACAAACCAAACCAAATCTTACAAATAATATTTATTTTTAGTCATCGAAATTCATTTTTAACGATAAAATACATCCACTTACTTTAAAAAGATAAAAAAAATGCAATTGATCTCAACACTTGTTAATAATCAATACATACATTTTGTGTTCAAAGTCTCCTTTTACAAAAAGTGTTTTCCAACCATTTATTCCAATTTCATGTATAAAAGACGTAACCTTCACTTGTGTCAAAGTGGAAAATACGCAGCTGTTGCACACGACACAAGAAAATAAAACACAAAAGAAAAAATATCTAAGAAGAAAACAACTGTAACACGCTTAATAAAAACAAAAACATTCATAAGCAGCAATCTGGGAAAACTGTCCCATGAATAATCCCTGCACCACATATTGAGAGGGAATATCCGGAAACCATTTCCAATCTACATAGCTGCGGAATGCCTTTTCGGAGACCCAATCCAAGCAGAAGTCAACACGCCCCGATGCTCATGCCGAGGAGGGCTGATTACCGACCCAATGACAATACCGTCGCACACGGAAGGAATTCGAACTCTCTAATCCGAACGTCGTGAGGGTTGACACGAAATTCCGAATCGAGCCGAAACAATAGTTGCCAAATTCTAATAGATTGTTAATTCGCATGATAAAGAGGGCTTCTAATGAGCTGCTTCAAATGGACTGTGGGTTTAGGGAAGGTATCAAGGGAGTTAAATACAACAACAAATATCTCTTTCACGCAGTCGCTGATATGGATTCATAGAATCATCAATAGTCTGAAAGACTGTGACTTTTCTGAAATATATTAAGACAGGTTAGTTTCTTCATGACTTTCATTAAATAGCAATACTATATTTATTTAAAAACATTTTTAATTAATTTTGAGAGGACATAGTAACTAGTGAGTCAAAAATTTATCCTTTTAAATACTTTTCATGACTCCTCTTAAATCACAAAAATTATGTATCTTATGATGTTCAGCATTTTGTCTCGTGAGTCGGACTATCTGGTGGGAATTTTCCGGGCTTTCTCCCATATGATAGTCAAATGCAGGGTAGTTCTCCCCAACAAACCCTCTTGGAAGGCACTGCTTTCCTCCAGCGGTGCGAGCGGAGTCAGACTTTCTACCTACCAGTATTTTATCACAACAGAAGCTGCTTCCCCCTTCCCTCCTTCCAAGAGACCACACGGGTTATTGGACTTAGTCTAGACATTGCTGTATGCCAAGTGAGGTAAGAAACAAACAGCAATATAGATATTAAAATTTAAATAACCGCTGTCGCGTTAAGTGCTTAATGTAATCGCTTTAAAAGTTCTAAAATTGTTTATTAAGCCTTTTCTTTCAAGCATAATAGCAGATTATCCATTTATTTATTTTATTTTAATTTGAAAACAAATTTTGATGAATGTTCTTCTAGAAATCCGATCATTTTTACTGATAATAATTTTTTTCTGTGACAGAAGATGTATAGAATATTCAATATTAACCAAGATTCGCTAAAATGTGATTATCAATTTAAATTAGATAATCACATTAAATAATCTCATTCGATAATCATATTTAAAAATCTTAGATGATATATTAGATAAACTTGATGATATATTAGATAAACTAAATTTTCTTAAAACCATTTTTTTTTTGTAAAACCTAAAAGTATACTTCTTTTTCGTCTATATTTCTAAGACTTTGCATCTTCTTTCTGGAAAGATTTGCATAATGAAAACTAAAAACTGAAGACTGGTAAATGTCTATCCCAAAGATTAAAGAAAAAAGAAAAGACAACGGTTAAATTCAGTCTAGAAATTTATACACAAGAGAAAATTACATAAACAAATATTTCAGAATATTAAATTTTTATTTGAAAAATTATCATTTAAATAAAACGCTGAAAAGGCGAAAAATAAATCTACAAGCAAATGCAAATGCAAAATACGGAAACTCGCTTTAGGCAACAAACTTCAGCAAAGTATTCAAATAATGGAACAAAGGAATTTTCATCTTCTTTCCTTCTTAATAACATATTTTCAACAAAGAAAATTTTACATTTTTTGGGTCGTTTCTGAATTTTATCGTCAAAGTAACCTGAACATTTTATTGTAATAAATCCATCCTCTGAATGGAAATTCGGATTTTCTTGCCCAATTTATTTCCTTGGAGGAATAACTCTTCATTTTATTGCTAAGAGCAATTGCAAAGCGGTAATAAATACTTGTAATTTTGTTTACTACAACAACCAAAACGCGTATTTTTCTTTATGACCAGATAAATGGCATCACTTTAGGCGACAGGCTGTGGAACAAATTTTTATTTTTCTAATAAATGCTGCCGAGTTATCGTTTCTTATTATGAGTAATGAAATACATTAATGCTGTTATCAGAAAAAAAGTTTATTTCTTTACATGATTTTCTTCTGGAATTACTTACTAAAATAGTTTATTTTTTTTTGTTATTTTGTTGTAGGAAATAATTGTTATTAATTATATTAAATTATAATTAGTATCGTAATAGTGCAGTGTGTTGGTTTGTAAATATGTTTATTGATATAAAAAATTAATTACAACTTAAATTCATTAATATCATAGTGATTCAAAAAGAGCTATAAATGGATTGGAAAATAAATAAAATAATTTTTTGTCATTAAAATCATTTATATTTTAAAGAATTTTAATAAGAAATAATTATTTATGTTTTTCGTTTGCATAAGTGCATTGTATCCAGAGAGAATTACTTTGAAGGCGATTGAATAAATTTGGAAGAATAAATAAACATTTTTTGAAAAAAAAAATTTGGTCTTTCTTTTGAGCACAGTAGTAAGTTTGCAAATTCAAAACCCATTTTATATCATTAACATACCACATTGTTATAATCTAAATACACAATATCATAAACAACCACAACATACAACATTATATAATCCAATAACATATAACATTATTTAATATACCACATACATTATTATAATATTTAACATACCACATTGTTTTACTAACATACTATATCACATTGTTTAACATACCACATTAATTTACTAACATACTAACATATCACATTGTTTAACATACCACATTGTTTTACTAACATACCACATATCATTGTTTAACAACAGTTCCATATAACATTAGTATAATATGTGGTTTAAACATTGATTAATATACCACATACATTATTATAATATTTAACATACCACATTGTTTTAACACACCACATATCACATTGTTTAATATATCACATGCATTATTATAATATTTAACATACCACATTGTTTTAACACATCACATATCACATTGTTTAACACAACGGCTACCACATACCACATTATTTAATATACCCCATTATTTAACATACCGCATTGTTTTAACATACGGCATACCACATTATTTAACTTACCACATGCCCCATTGTTTAACATACCACATACCACATTGTTTTACCATGCCACATACCACATTGTTTAATATATCACATACCACATTGTTTAACATACTGCATACCACATTGTTTTAACATATCATATTGTTATAATCTATATATAATATAAATTTTTAATCTATAATATAAGTTTATAATATAATCTAAATATCTGATAATTTTATACAATTTTTTCCTATAAATTGTTGCGCCAAAAAAAAAATCCGCCAATACATTTAAATGACTGTTTGTTTTGTTTGAAATAAGCGTTTGTTTCTTATCGGGCGGCCCAGCAGCTGCCTTCTGAAAGAAACACACGACTTCTATAAAGACATTGTGGAACATAAAGGATTATATCAAAAGAAATGCTATTTGAAAGGGGAAACACTTTTGATAAATGATCCTTCTCATATTCTAAACAAACATTTTTCAATCGTGAAAAAAACAAAGATTTATTGCATTACTTCCTTTGGAAAAGAAAGTTTGCTTCTCTCAATACGTCTCTGTTTATCGCAAAGATGCAATAGAAAGTACATTTTCCACATTTGGGATTTATTTGATGACTCTGGTAAATTTTTTAAAAAATTGAACATAAAAAAATATATTTTAAACATTATAACAACTTCATCTTAATACTAATTTGTAAAACGTTTTCTAATTAAAATCAAAACAGTAATTTAGTCATTTAAAATAAAAAAGCGAACTGTTGTTAAATAAATTAGAAATATTTGCAAAACAAAAATAAGAAATTGCAGGAGAAAAAAAAAAGTATTATATTTACTGTCAAATATCTTTCTTTAAAAGTTCTGTATAAGTTTCTATAATATTGCTTTCAGTTAAAAAGAAATTAGGAATATCTAAGAAATTATCAGAAATTTAAAAACATTTTCAAAACTTATAAGCTAATAACTTACTTCTTAAGATTAAATCAAAACATTTAAAAATGCAAATCCTAATAAAATAAGAATAATAATAACCGGCTGGGCCGATTGCAGGTTACCCATTAGAACTTAATATAAGAAAAAAACATATAACAGAAAACTTAAGAAATAAAAAAATCTATAGAATTCCAAACTGTTTTCATTTATTAAAAAGTCTCATTTTAATTTTGAAATAACATTGTTTTTGCTTTCACCAGACGATCTTTTAGAACAATGTTACATTGTTAATTTAATTAAGACTCATGAAAGAAATTTAAATAAATATTATGTATTAAAAAGCTCGGGACAGAAAGTTGTTGGGGGTCTAATCCTCCCTGCAGGGCGGAACGGACACCCCATGAATAGTTTACTGATGGATGGAAGGAAAGGGGGCACCTTCTGTTGTGATGAAGCACCCGTAAGTGCAAGTTCTGACTTGCCTTGAAGTCGCTGAAGAAGGAGGTCAGTGCCATCTGGGACAGCGTTTAGGGGAACTACCCGCATTTACGTATCTTATGGGAGAAAAACCCGGAAAATTCTTACCAGGTAGTTCGAATGACGAAGCAAGATGCTGAACATTACAAACGCCATCGAGTCTCCTCATTTTTTGAAACAGCAACAACGCCGCCAATGGATTGACCCTCAGCCCTAATGCTTAGCAGGGGCACACGTTGCCACTGACCCCTGATTCGGGCAAGTGAAAGAAAATTAAAATATTATGTATAAAAAGGCTCGTGAAAAAATTTAAACAAACGAATAATAATAGCTCATGAAAGCAAGCCAAAGAATAGCTCATGAAAGTAATTTAAAAATAAGATATTATCCAATAAGAAGCGTTGAAAGTGATCAAGGACAAAAAATTGATGAATGAAACACACTACATACACTATCCATACTTTTATGGGTAAAAATTTATTACTATTATTCCCTTTTTAATTATTTTTAATCTGTTAAAAATTGTTTATATTGTTTTAAAAACCCCCAAATTGCTTTGAAAATAAATTTAAAACAATGCTAACTATAAATACTGTCATCAACAAAGAAATCCATAAATTTTCGCTATTCATAGTCAACAATAGAAAACGATTCAATCATTAATTATGGGCTATTTGTAGTTCACAAAAATTTAACTACAGTACAACAAAGTTTCACGACTAACATGATGTTTATTCAAAATACTCATTGTAAGTAAACTACGTGAATTTCATTTCTAAGTACACGCCCTTTAAGAACTTCAATATCCACAGACAGATGGGAGGAAAAGCAGGCCTGCTTTTTTTAGAGCGAACCCTGTCACCACGGAATATTTAAATACAAGCACTTCATGCATGTATAAAAGGAGACTAACGCCCATTTCTTCCCCACGAAAACACCTCAATTCGATTAGACAAATAAATTCTGTTTTAGAACAAAAGATGGTTAAAATGGCATCTTTCTCTAATGTTTCTGTTTTTTCTAGATATAAAACTAATATAATGAAATAGATTAAAAACAAACAAACAAATAGTTCTGAAAGGAAATTAAATGAAATTTTAATGTTTCCAACGAAAGTAGTGAATTGGCTAGAAATTTTTTTTAAATATGTATAGCAACAATGTTGAATTTCAAAATAATTATATATTTTTGTAATTACCTAAAATTAACGTTGTTGTACTAAGCCTCAAATGTCCTGTAGTGCGGGACGGACATCCCATGAGTGATCTACTCCTGGTAGGAAGGGAAAGGGCAGTTCTTGTTGTGATGGTCTGTCGCTCTACGGTCATCTTGTGCACACTTTAGGCTAAACAGATCGGTACCTGCAGTTTAAAGTGGATTACGAGCCACTCACAAACATCCATGCCACTGCTAGGATTTGAACCAGAAGCCTGGGATACCAAATGTCAGAGAGCTAGCCAATTGGCCACCAGGCTGCTGTTGTGATGGAGCACCCGTAGATAGAAATCCATTTGTCTCTGTATCGCATAAAAGTAAGGCAGTGCCTTCCGGGAGGACTTTTAGGGAGAACTACCCCGCATTTGCGTAATGTATGGGAGAAAACCCAGAAAACTCCCAACGGGTAGTTCGACGGCTGAAATATATCTAAACAGTGTAGTTGCGTACAAGTGCGATGCAGCTCCTCCATTCCACTCCACATTTCCCATAAATCAGATGCATATCCACTAGTACCAATCATATTAATATTCATGTGTAAGAATCTAACAGAGGCCTTATGGTCGAATGAGTAACGCTCTGGCTTTCGGTGTCACAGATTTCGGGTTTGAGTCTCGACGGTGTTTTGGATGTTTCTAGTGATTCGGAGTCCCCTTAAAACCGCAGGCCCCAGCCTAATATGACCGCAAAGCGTTGGGCGGACATCAGTATCCCGTAAAAAGAAAGCATCTCCAGTCTGAAATTTGCCAGCAGGCAGACGATCTTGGCCAATCAGGGGGCTGTTGCGCCAATGAAGAAGAAGACGAATGGAAAATAAACTGTCTATATGATCCGACCCGTTCCCATATATTGCGTTTGGAAAGTAGCAGCACGGTATTGCTATGTGATTCCGAGTCGTCTTAATGTGCTTTACATCTATTAGAATTTTGTAAACTTGCGAATGAGATATTCTGTATATACTCTGTAATCCTTTAATTCTTTTTTTTTATATAACGTTTTACCTAAAAACAGTAAAATTAGCTTTAAAATTTTAAAAATTAATCCAAATGTATTTGATACCTTAAATCAATTAAACTTGTATCAATCAATCATAGGATATATATATCATTATGTTTTCCATATTTAACTGTCAACTATTATCTGGTGAGTACACATATCAATTTTAAACTATAACATTTGATTATCATGCACTGCCAGGTGATTCAAAGGAAAATTTGTATATATGTAAATATCTGAATTAATAATATATGCTTCAATTAGTTACATGTCGCCTCTGTCTTCTAAAAATTTATCGCCGCCCATTGAAGTTGTCTGAGCAAGTTCGATACATTAGTTTGACCATCCAATCAAGGACCATATTTAAATTAACCATGCCTAAAGTATACGTGAGTAGTTATTTACGTTGTGGTTCTATAGCAATATATCTAAATTTGGTACAGAGATTATACCAAAACTTTAATTATTGAAGGTAAATGTTTGCACTTAGTTAACTTATTTGATTACATAACTTAACAAATTTCAATTAAATTAATTAATAGAAACAAATTGAGTTTATAATTATAACTGTTGATAAGTTTAATAGGCTTAAAATTAGTTGCAGTAAATTCATTTATACCAATTATTACTTCAATTCAAAACTTAATCAACGACGTAATTTTTAAGTAGATAGAAATAACATGTTGGTTGAAAAGAATTCGTTGCGATCAACATAATGAACAACAAATTCTGTATAAAGATGATATTATGTAACTAGTGATATTTTGTTCCTGGTATTTTAATATGAAACACCAGGAACAAGGCATAATAAGTTACGTGAAACATGTAATTTCATGCCGCTCGTGCAGTGCTAAAATACTATAAAAAGAAAAGACTGTTAAAGGCAATATCTGCAAGTTTAAGTGAGTTCTACAATATCACTTGAAGAGGGGCCTGATAGCCGAGTGGCTAGTACTGTGGCTTTCGGTACCATAGGTTTCGGGTTCGAATCCCGGCGTTGTCATGGATGTTCCTAGTGGTTCGGAATCCACTTCAAACCATAGGCCCCGAACTCATATGACAGTAGAGCTTCACAGAGCCTAATCAGACTTTTCACCCATATCATTCCCAAACTGTAAAGGTGCAACTCAGCTCTAAGCACAGTGATGTGATGTGGTGTAGTAGTAATATGACTTGAAGAAGCAGTCTATACGAATTTTAATACGATTGACAAGCTGGAACAAGAGCGTTGAGTAATAACCCAATAATTTTGAATTGACTAAGTTGTCGTTTCGCCAATCAGAAAATTCTTCAAAACCGCGGGTATAGCTGAAAGAAAAGTTGGTAATGGTTAGCTAAGAAATGCAACTCCAATAGATAACCGACATATTCTGCAGCCAAAAATAGATTACCTATCAGTGGGCAATAATGCTCAGCAGTTGTCTACGACATGTCACGCATTTTTATGGCCAGACGCTCTTCTAAAGGTGGTCTATTCACCCGCAGTCTCGAAAGCTGCATTTTGTTAACAGCTCGTTACGACCGACACCATTTAGATGTGTGGGTCAATGGAATTATGCCTTTTTTACTGATGAGAATCATTTTAATGTCACAAGCAATTCTCAACACTAGTTAATGGGGAAAGAGGCATGGGCATGGTTTTATCCCACTGGCCTCTTGAATTCTTAATTTTGAACTGAGACACTGTTACCTGAGGTCGTTATTATCAACAAAGGATTCTTCTCTACTTGCGTTTATTCCGAGGTACTACTGGTGAAGTTCTATAGACAATGCCGTTTTTATGGCCAATAATGCCAAGTCGTGATTGGTGATTATGAAGCTTCTAGACTGTGAAGATATATCTAGAAGGGATTGGCCAGGGTACTTCCCTGATTTAAAACCCTTTGATTGAGATAATGTAGCATTTTTAGGAGACTTCTTTCAGCGTTATATCCGTTTCAGAACACCCAGCACATTTATCTCAGCAAGTGATGAATAACCTAATATTGAATATGAAGGGACCATACTAAACAGCAATTGCTGTTAAGCAGATTATTTACTTATTAAAGAATATGTATTAACTCTTCTCTCTATGGGCAGACAAACATTTGAATCAACACTACTTTTTCGATAAGGAATTTTTTTGTAAGAGTTCCATTCCTTTTCTAAGTTAGTATGTTTCATTATCATTTATGTATTCTTATCCTTGCATTAAAGCAAAGTTTTTCGTGGAAATCTCTTTGGGCTTTATTTTATTTAAATAGCTTATTTCGTTTAGGTATGTAATATTTAACATTCTAGAAATTGTTTGCCATGCAAGTTTAATTTTAAAAGGAAGCAACATACAAATAATATCCAGCATTTTTAACTGGCTTGCAATTAGAACTCACATTTTAAAAGGGTTAATATTTTTAAAATTTATTGAATTTCTTTTTATATCATAAAAATGTAAACTTAATATAATTTTTAAAGTATTCATAACTAAACAAATATGAGATTCGTTGATTTTTTTTTCAGTTCTCCATAAATACATTAAATGTTATTTGTGCTTGAAAGTTTTAAAAATATTTCTGTCTACCTACATTATGCTTAAAACTCTTAAATGAATTGTTTTAAATTTACTTAGGAATATGCATTAAAATGCTATTTTAGGTGTGCACTAATTTAAAATAATTTTTATTAAGTTTTATTAGGGTTAAAGAAAACTTTTTCAGGAAAAGTTCATTTTCTTTTTATAAAAAAAAATCTTAAAGGCAATCTCTCTGCGAAGATTGGCTTTGAAGATTTTTTAGAAAAGTTTTCTAAGAAAGCCCACCACAAAATAAATAGATTTTTCGTAACTTCCGTAGAAACTTTTAAAAGAAAGATATCTTTTTTTTTCACTTTGACCAAAAGAAACTCGCAGTTTTATAAATTCGTTATTAAATTCAATCCCTATAATTTTCAGTCGATTTCACTTAATCAAATTAATTCTTGATATTTACTTTTTAATTAAGTTTAAAATACTTAAAATTATCTCAAATGCGATTTTCTTCTTAAATTTGATTTTTCTTCAAGTATTGAATAGTTGCAGGATATCAAAAACTATATTCTTTTTTTCAATCCTTTATGTTTTAAAGGATTATAATGAGAAAATAATTGTTTGTTTATTTACAGTCCATGTCTAGTCCTTTTTTAATCACTATGATAATATCGATCGAAATTTTAAGTTGTAATTAATTTTTTTATATCAATAAACATATTTACTTACCAACGCATTATAAATACTATTATGGTACTAATTATAATTTAATATTTGAACACTTAAAAACTCTTTTTAAATCATTATGAAAATATCAATTGAAATTTCAAGTGGGAATTATTTTTTTATATCAATAAACATATCTACATGCCAACACATCGTAAATATTATTATGGTACTGATTATAATTTAATATTTGAATAGTCCTTTTGAATCAGTATGATAATATCAATTGAAATTTCAAGTTGTGATTATTTTTTTATATCAATAAAAATATCTACATTAAACATACCAACAGATTGTAAATACTATTCTGATCCTAATTCTAACTTAAGATTATAAATAATAATTATTTTCTGCAATAAAATGGCAAAAAATAAACTATTTTATTAAGTAAATCCCAGAGGAAAGAATAAAAAGAAATAAACTTTTTTTCTGATAACAGAATTAATGTATTTCATGACTCATCATAAGAAATGATAATTTGGCAGCATTTATTAGAAAAATAAAAA
This sequence comes from Caerostris extrusa, assembly GCA_021605095.1. NCBI lineage: Eukaryota > Metazoa > Arthropoda > Arachnida > Araneae > Araneidae > Caerostris > Caerostris extrusa. Next base: position 89,501 of record BPLR01013282.1, on the reverse strand, counting down.
TTTGTTCTACAGACCTTTCGCCTAAAGTGATGACATTAATCTGGTCATAAAGAAAAATATGCGTTTTGGTTGTTGTAGTAAACAAAATTACAAATATTGATTGCCGTTTTGATGTGCCTCTTAGCAATAAAATGAAGAGTTATTTCTCCAAGGAAATAAATTGCCGAAAAATCGTAATTTCCATTGAGGGCATGCATTTATTACAACAAAATGTTTAGTTTACTTTGACGATAAAATTCAGAAACGATCGACAAAAGGTAAAAAATTCTTTGTTGAAAATATGTTATTAAAAGGAAAGAAGATGAAAATTCCTTTGTTCCATTATTTGAATACTTTGCTGAAGTTCGTTGCCTAAAGCGACTTTCAATATTTTGCATTTGCATTTGCATTTGCTTGTAGATTTAGTTTTTGCCCTTTTAGTGTTTTATTTAAACGATAAAATTTTCAAATAAGAATTTAATATTCTTGAAATATTTGTTTATAAAAATTTTCTTTCTAGACTTAATTTAACCGTTGACTTTTCTTGCTTCTTTAATCTTAAGGGTAGTCATTTACCAGCCATTAGTGTTTTTTTTCATTAAAATCTTTCCAATGCAAAGTCTTAGAAATGTAGACAGAAAAAAGTCCGCTTTTAGGGTTTAAAAATGAACTGTTTTAAGAAAATTTATTTACCATGCTTTGATCAAGTGCAAAATGTCGAAATCTTTAAGAGTGCTAAGAAATATTTTCACGTTATATCCTTGTAAATCTAGAACAAATTTAAACGCATTACATTTTTACAAAAAATGCATCTGCTTGTCTCCTCCAATGATTAATTCTTCTGCAGATCTCTTAGATAATCTGAATAAGTTTATCTAATATATCATCTAAGATTATTAAATATGATTATCGAATGAGATTATTTAATGATTTTTGAAAATCTGATAATCAGATTTTAGTAAAAATAATTAATAATTTCAAAAAAATAATTACCAGTAAAAATGATCGGATTTCTAGAAAAACATTCATCAAAATTTGTTTTCAAAATAAAATAAAATAAATAAATGGATAATCCGTTATTATGCTAGATGGAAACGCTTAGCAAGCAATTTTTAGAACTCTTACAGTGATTACATTACAGCACTTAAAGCGACAGCTGCTATATCAATTTTAATATCTATATTAATATTTTAATTTTTGTTGTTTGTTTCTTATCTCACTTGGTAAACAGCAACATTTAGACAAAGTCCAAAAACCTGTGTGGTCTCATGGAAGGAGGGAAAGAGGAGAGCAGTTTTCTGATTGTGATGGAGCACGAGCAGGTAGAAGTCCGATTCCGCTCCGTGCCGCTGGAGGAAAGCAGTGCCTTCCAGGAGGATTTGTTGGGGCGAACTACCCCGCATTTGAGTATCATATGGGAGAAAACCCGGAAAACTCCTACCAGATAGTCCGACTCACGAGGCAAGATGCTGAACATCATAAACAATGATTAACTTTGTGGTTTAAGAGGAGTTCTAAAAAGTGGTTTAAAATGATACATTTTCGACTCGCCAGTTACTATGTCCTTCAATAGCCTTCCAGATAATGGACGATTCTATGAATCCATATCAGCAACTGTGAGAAGAGATACCTGTTCTATTTAACACCCATGATACCTCCACTAAACCTACAGTCCATTGGAAGCAGCTGATTGGAAGCCCTCTTTATCAGCGAATTAACAGTCTATTAGAATTCGGCAACTATTGTTTCGGCTTCATTCGTAACGTCGTGTGAACCCTCACGACGTTCGGATTAGAGAGTTCGAATTCCTTCCATGTGCGATGGTGTTGTCATCGGGCCGGTAATGAACCCTCATCGGCATGGGGGTCTCATAGGGGCGTGTTGACTCTTGCTTGGATTGGGTCTCTGAAAGAGGCATCCCGCAGAACTACGCAGATTGGGAATGGTTTTCGAATATTCCATCTCAATATATGATTTTGTGGGGATTATTCATGGGAAAATTTTCGCAGATTGCTTATGACAGTTTTTGTTTTTTATTTAGCATGGAGTTTTACACTTGTTTTCTTCTTTTTTTTTTTTAATTTTGGGTTCTATTTTCTTGTGTCGAGTGCAACGGCTGCATTTTTTTTCCAAATGTTACTATAAAATCATTTTCACTCAAGTGGAGACTACGCCTTTTATGGAGGAAATTGGTATGTTTTTGTGACATCATCAGTTCCCGGCAGCACGGGACGAACACACCACGAGTAGCCTACTCATGGATGGATAGAAAGAGGGTAGCTTCTGTTGTGATGGAGAAAGACCAGCACATTGTATATACTATTATGGTACTAATTATAATTTTATATTTGAATATTTTAATTGTCCTTTTTGAATTACTATGATAATATCAAATGAAATTTCAAGTTGTAATTATTTTTTATATCAATAAACACATTTACAGACTAACTCATTGTGAATACTATTACTGCACTAATTATAATTTAATATTATTATTAATAATTAGTTTCCTACAACAAAATAACAAAAAAAACTATTTTATTCAGCTCATCCAGAAGGAAATCACGTAAAGAAATAAACTTTATGTCAGGTAATAGCGTTAATGTATTTCATTACTCATAATAAGAAACGATAACTCGGCAGCATTTATTAGAAAAATAAAAATTTGTTCTACAGACCTTTCGCCTAAAGCGATGACATTTATCTCGCCATAAAGAAAAATATACGTTTTGGTTGTTGTAGTAAACAAAATTACAAATATTTATTACCTCTTTGATGTCCTCTTAGCAATAAAATGAAGAGTTATTTCTCCAAGGAAATAAATTGCTAAAAAAAAATACTGATTTTCATTGAGGGGCATACATTTATTACAATAAAATGTTCGGTTTACTTTAAAGATAAAATGCAGAAACGACCGACAAAAGTTAACATTTTCTTTGTCAAAATATGTTATTAAGAAGGAAAAAGATGAAAATTCCTTTGTTCCATCCTTTGAATACTTTTCGTGAATTAAAGCAAGTTTCAATATTTTTGCATTTGCATTTGCTTGTACATTTCTTTTTGCCTTTGCAGTGTTTTATTTAAAAGATAAAATTTTCAAATAAGAACTTAATATTCTTAAATATTTGTTTATGAAAATTTTCTTTTGTGTATAAATTTCTAGACTGAATTTAACCGTTCTCTTTTTTTTTTTTTCTTTAATCTTTAGGATAGGCATTTAATAGACATTAGTTTTCCTTTTTCAGCAAAATCTTTCACATGCAAAGTTTTAGAAATATAATATACTTTTAGGGTTTAAAAATGAACTGTTTTAAGAAAATTTATTAACTATGCTTTGATCAAGTGCAAACATGGCGAAAACTCTAAGAGGGCTAAGAGAAATTTTCACTTTAAATCCTATACATCCAGAACAAATTTAAACTGATTACATTTTTACAAAAATAAAAATTATGGATAATCTCAATAAGATTATCTAATATATCGTCAAAGATTATCAAAAATGATTATCGAATGAGATTTTCAAATATGATTATCTAATTAAAATTCTGATAATTAGATTCTAATAAATCTTGGATAATATTAAATAAACTATATATCTTCTGACATAGAAAAAAATAACAATGATCGTTAAAAATAACTGGCTTTCTACAATAACATATATCAATATTTCTTTTCTAAAAATCTAATAAGATAAATAAATGGATAATAATTTATTATGATTGATTTAAAATGCATAATTAGCAATTTAGAAGCTTCTAAAATGATTATATTTTTATTAATTTTAATATCTATATTTGTATTCTAAAATTCCTAATGTTTAAGTTTTTATTTCAGAGAATTATTGGGAGTACATACGCAGATCATTTATTAGTTTAAAAGTTTGTTTGAAACAAATATTCTAAATTAAATTCAGTTAAAGATGTTTGTTTAATTGGAGCGTTTAATATGTTTAATTTCCGTTATTATTATTATTATTTACTAAAATAATCACGGAAATCGAGCCTGATTGTCCAGTGACTAGTGCTCTGGAGCTCGACAACGCATGTTTCGCGTTCGAATCCCGCCGAATGTTTGTAGTGGTTCGGAATTTTAAACCAAATCGTAATGAACCGTAGCCGAATCATAAACAAGTAATAAAAAAAAAAATAGTTTTTTTAATGCCAATTCCTACTTTTTTTTTCATTATATTACAGAAAGTCTTTTAATTAATAATAAATAATTTTCATTCTTTTTTTTAAGTTAGAAAAATTCTCTCACATACACACTTTTCGTTTCACTAATTTATTCACATGTACATTCACTAATTTATTCCATTTTGCTCCCTCCTTGACTCAGACTAGAACTCAGAATGAACAAAAGGAATCTGAAAAGCAATTTTTTTGCAGCGATCTACACGCGAATTTACGAATAAATTCCGTCGCCACTGACTGTATTTATTCGTAAATTTATATCCTGCTAAATATCTTATATAAGAGAATTTTTTTTTCTTCTATAAAACTAAAATTAATTAATTAAATTTAATTACTGAATTAATATTTGAAAAAAGAACTGTGTTAACATTCAGTGTCATCCTCTACAAGCTTAAAAAAAATGTATTTCAACTTCAGTGGATGAATAAAAAGTATTTTATGAGCGACTGAAAATTTGAACAATATATACACTGAAGTGACAAAAGTCATGGGATACCTCTTAATATCGTGTCGGCCCTCCTTTCGCCCGGCGAAGTGCAGCAACTCGACGTGGCATGGACTCAACAAGTCGTTGGAAGTCTTCTGCAGGAATATTGAGCCATGCTGTCTCGATAGACGTCCATAATTGTGAAAGCGTTGATGGTGCAGGATTTTGGGCACGAACAGACCTCTCGATGATGTCCCATAAATGCTCGATGGGATTCATGTCGGGTGATCTAGGTCGCCAGATCATTCGTTGGAATTGTTCAGAATGTTCTTCAAACCAATCGCGAACAGTTGTGGCCCGGTGACATGCCGCATTGTCATCCATAAAAATCCCATCGTTGTTTGGGTACATGAAGTCCATGAATGGCTGCAAGTGATCTCCAAGTAGCTGAACATAAGCATTTCCAGTCAATGTTCGGTCCAGTCGCACCAGAGGACCAAGTCCATGCCATGAAAAAACAGCCCACACCATTACGGAGCCACCACCAGCTTGAACAGTGCCTTGCTGACAGTTTGGGTCCATGGCTTCGTGGGGTCTGCGCCCCACTCGAACTCTACCATCAGCTCTTACCAACTGAAATCGTGACTCATCGGACCAGGCCACGGTTTTCCATTCATCTAGGGACCAACCGATATGCTCACGTGCCCACGAGAGTCGCTGCAAGCGATGTCGTTCTGTCAGTAAAAAAAAGGCACTCGAGTCGGTCTTTTGCTGAATAGCCCAAGAAAGCCAAATTTCTCCTCACAGTTCTAACAGACAAGTCCCTTGTATGTCCCACATTGATTTCTGCGGTTATTTAACGCAGTGTTGCTTGTCTGTTAGAATTTACGACTCTTTGCAGTCGTCGCCGGTCTCGGTCGTTAAGTGCAGGCGGTCGACCACTGCGCTGTCCATGGTGGGATGATATGCCTGAAATTTCATACTCGGCACACTCTTGACACAGTGGATCTGGGAATGTTGAATTCCCTAACGATTTCCGAAATGGCATGACCCATGCGTCTAGCTCCAACTAACATTCCGCGTTCAAAGTCTGTTAATTCCCGTCGTGCGGTCATCATCACGTCAAAACCTCTTCACATGAATAACTTGAACAGAAATGAAAGCTCTGCGAAAGCACTGCGCATTTATACCTGTTCTACGCGATGCTACTGCCATATGAAAATTTGCATATCGCTATCCCATGACTTTTGTCACTTCAGTGTATATAGGGGAGAGTGTGAGCTAATTGTAGGAATTGAGTGATCCACCTTAAAACGTAGGTATCGGTTTATGATGGCTGTTGGGCTTAGGCCTGACGACACTACCACGTAAAAAGAAAACATTTCTTGTCTCGAAATCTGCCTGCAGATATTGCAGAAAAATATTGCAGATATTGGCCATGCAAACTATAACCAACAATTCCAACTTTCTTTTTCCTTCACAGTAATATTCAGATATTGCTGCCTTCAGATAGTTTTTGACTAATCCAATCAAGAGGCATGAAGTAGTTTCCTTAATTGTGAGAAGCCTGAATAATTAGTGTGTTAGTCCATATTATCGTTAACCTCATCTAATCATTATCACATCCAGAATTGTTTGGTTATCAAATTGATAGCTTTACTTGTTGATTCGCTAACGGAAGATTCAAAATTCATCTCTATTTATATAAATAAAGTTTTTTGTAAAAAACAAAGTAAGGTAGAGAGTTCACTGACTTTCAATTCACTTTTTTTTTTCTTTCAGGAATGTTTTTGCTTTGTTATAATATGGCGTGTTCTTAAAAATATTTAATAAATAATATATAAATAGATTTTGTAAAAATCAATATAAAACGTTATTCGCTTAAAAATTTATTACGAAAAATATTTCATTAAAAACAATAAGATTTTCCTAATTGTACCTTACTTTGCGTTAGTAATATTTCAATATTACAATTTTAAAATATATGTACAGTCTGAGTAAAAACTTTAAGGCCAGTAAAGATTTTTGAGAAAATGTAAAATGAAATAAAAGGGATTCAAATAATATTAATTATTAAAGTTCATTGATAAGAAATAAATGATATAAACATAATTTGTAAATACATAATTATGAGAAACATGTGGTTATTTACAAAGTTAGTATTTCTGCCTGAGTAAAAACTTTAAGGCCAACAGTCATTTTTTAAAAATAAATATAATATAATCATGTAATTACCATTGCAACTACTAGCTTGTGACAACGCTGCAATTTTCATATTTGTCATACATTTCTTCGAAGTATTGGTGATATTTGTGAAGATGGCGAAGGGTAAGAAGTTAACTGATCGTGAAAGAGGACAGATCAAAGTTTTGTCTTCAACAGGAATGTGTAGTCGTGCTATTGCGATAAAGATAGGAAGATCAAAGACTGTAGTCAACAATTTTTAAAATTGAAAGACAATTATGGTAAAGAGAATACTGGGGGAAGACCTAAAGCTTTGTCCTTGCGTGATGAAAGAAGAGTTTGCCAATTTGCATCTACTGGAAAATACTCAACCAGGAAACTGATCCGACGACAGGTTTAAAAGTTTGTCAAAAAACGATTTATAACACAATTAGAAGGTCTGGAAGGTACACTTATACAGCAAAATTGACTAAACCTCAGTTACTGCAGAGACACAAAATAGAGCGTTTGAACTTTGGCCAGAAATTCATGACCTGGGACAACCAATGAATAGAAATTATTTTTCTGACAAAAAAATGGAATTTGGATGGACCAGATGGCTGGAATTTCTACTGGCATGATATAAGAAATGAAAAAGAAATATTCTCCAAGCGCCAATTAGGTGGATGGTCTGTCATGACTTGGGGCTGTTTTTCTTACAATGGTGTGGGCTCAATTGCTTTCGTTTCAGGTAGAATGAATTCACAAGGATACCAAAATGTCCTAACAAATCATCTTTTGCCAAATGCTGAATGTCTTGCTGGAGAAAATTGGAAATATCAGCAAGACAATGCACCGATCCATACGAGTAACAGCACAAAAATTTGTTCCAATGTTGAAACTGTGAAATGGCCAGCTAGATCACCTGACCTCAACCCAATCGAGAACCTTTGGGCTGACTTAGCAAGAAGAGTTTATGCAAATGGGAGACATTTTACATCAACAACAGAGCTGAAATCTACTATCGAAGATGAATGGTATAAAACCGACCAAACCCTTTGTCAAAAACTCATTTCATCCATGAAAACAAGAATATTTGAAGTAATTCGAAGTAATGGCTCATACACAACCTTCTAAGAATTTGTAATTTTTTCTTATATGTTATTTTCTATGTTGGCCTTAAAGTTTTTACTGAGGCTCAAATATTCATCTGTGTGTTCTGTAATATTTTCTAATAATAAAATATTTGCAAATTAATTTTTCTACTTTTATTTAAGCTCAATAATTATCAATCAAATGGTATTTTAATTCCTCAGTTTAAATGTTTCCATTTTCTCAAAAATGTCTACTGGCCTTAAAGTTTTTACTCCGACTGTACTAAGCTATTTACCATAAAGGGATAATGAGGTTACAGCTATCACATAAAAGCATACAAAATGTCATACGTTGATGTTTAAAAAGGTTGCCTGAATAAAGGCGGACAAATATGAAGTAATATTGACTATGAATATAATAATAAATAAAATTGCTCATAAATTATTAATTGCTTATAAAAAAAATCATTCCTCTAAAGTAATTTAGTTATAAATAACTTAAGGGAACATAATTCCTTGTCACTTACAAAATTGATTTTTCAAAAGCTTTCTTAAAAACAATTTAGAACGTTAGATGAAATTTCATTTTAAATCGGACAAGGATTACGGTTACAGTAGAGAAAAATGTAAATATCAAAAGGAACAATTTAATGTGTTTTTTAATCTTTTTAACATGGTTTTCATTCATTTTCTGCTTTTCGTACTTTCCTGTTGTACCATTTAAAAAATTATGACTTAGAGATATAAATATTTGCCCGAACCTTTTACCTTTATTCTATGAACCTCAGTTTTGCTACTAATTAATTCCTCGACACTACAACCAATCATAGACTAAGGCCGTCTGCCTACTGGCAATTTCTGAACCGTTTTTTCATACGGGGTAGGCTTGTCAGCCTTACGCTCAACAGTCATATTATACCAGGACATTATGGTTTACTGTGAATTCCGAACCACTATAAACAGCTGGGACCTGGCCATCAGACCCCAGATTTATTTAGTTACAATAAATTTTTATTATATAATATGATGAATTTTAAAATCTTTAACAATTTGAATTTTTTTAGGTTTTTTTAATTTTTAAAAAGTTCTTAAATATTAAATATCTTTAAAATTTGATGTTTGCAGAATAAACATATTAATTAGCTATTATTCATCTTTTTTATTATTTTTCAGAAATTAGCTTGTGGGAAACAAATGGTAACTTTGTTGACTTAAATATTAATTGGATTACAAAAACGAAACAAATTTCTTAAAGGTATTAACATAACTTTAACTTTAACTTTATTATAAAATACCAAAATTACATTCAAAAACGAGAAAGATTTATGATTTAAGATGAGTCATAAATGTAGGTCAAAATGATAAACTTTCTATTAGCTAGGTACCGTGTCCTCTTAATAACTTCAAAAATTAATTTAAAATGTTTTTAAAAATTATAAACAAAATAAATATTTCACAATACTTTATTGCAATGAAGGTCATAAAAAGACTAATCTGCCTTAATATATTTAGAAAAAGTCACAGTCTCGTAGACTACGGACGATTCTATGAATCCATATCAGTGACTGAGAGAAGAGATACCTGTTCTATTTAACTCCCATGATACCTCCCTAAACCTGCAGTCCATTTGAAGCAGCTCATTAGAAGCCCTCTTTATCATGCGAATTAACAATCTATTAGAATTCGGCAACTATTTGTTTCGGCTTGATTCGAATTTCGTGTCAACCCTCAAGACGTTCGGATTAGAGAATTCCTTCCATGTGCGACGGTGTTGTCATTGGGTCGGTAAAGAACCCTCCTCGGCATGGTGGTGTCGTAGGGGCGTGTTGACTTCTGCCTGGATGGGGTCTCTGAAAAGGCATGCCTCGGAACTATGCAGATTGGGAACGTTTTTGGATATTCCACCTAAATATGTGATTTTACAAGGATTATTAATGGAAAGTTTTTGCTGAATGTTGCTTATGAAAGTTTTCGTTTTTATTAAGATGTGTTTATTAAGATGTGTTTTTATTAAGATGTTTCGTTTTTATTAAGATACGTTTTTTATTTAGACGTTTTTATTGTGATGTTAGAGTAGTTTTCTTTTTAGATGCTTATTCTTTTGTGTCATGTGCAACAGTTGCATATTTTTCCAAATGTCCCTACAAAATCATTTTGACTCAAGTGGAGACTACGCCTTTTATCGAAATCTTATTGTGAAAGACTTTGAACACAAAATAAATGTATTGATTAATCACAAAGCAAGAATTGAGTTCAATTGCATTTTTATCCTTTTCAAAATAAGTTAATATATTTCATTATGAAAAATAAATTTCGATGGCGAAAAATTAATATTCATTGTAAGGTTTGGTTCGGTTTGTCCCTCTGCAGGTCATTCTTTGTAAAAGATAAATGCCATGCAGAATTTCCACATCAAAGATTTTAAATTATTTAAAAAAACAAATTTTTCAAAAAGTTTTTAATTTATATAAAGAATTGTGTTGTTGTTGTTGTTGTGACTCATCATCAGTTCCAGGCATCACGGGACGAATACTGCACGAGTAGTGTACTCATGGACGGATAAAAAGAAGATGATGAGAAAAACCAGCATATTGTATATAATATTATGGTACTAATTATAAATGCATATTTGAATAGTCCTTTCTGAATGACTATGATAATATCAAATGAAATTTCAAGTTGTAATTATTTTTTATATCAATAAACATATCTACATACCAACTCACTGTGAATACTATTACTGTACTAATCATAATTTAATATAATTAATAATAATTATTTCCCGCAACAAAGTAACTAAAAAATAAACTATTTTATTGAGTAATTCCAAAAGGAAATCATGAAAAGAAATAAACTAATAAGAATTAAATATTAATAATAATAAGTAGTTCCTGCAACAAAATAACTAATGATATAATGTTTTATTAAGTAATTCTACAAAGGAAATCATGTAAAGAAATAAACTTTATTTCTGATAAACGCGTTAATGTATTTCATTACTGATAATAAGAAATGATAACTCGGCAGCATTTATTAGAAAAATAAAAGATTTTCCACAGACCTTTCGCCTAAAGCGATGACATTTACCTGGTCATAAAGAAAAATATACGTTTTGGTTGTTGTAGTAAACAAAATTAAAAATATTTATTACCTCTTTGATGTCCCTCTTAGCAATAAAATGAAGAGTTATTTCTCCAAGGAAATAAATTGCTAAAAAAAATACTGATTTCCATTGAGGGCATACATTTATTACAATAAAATGTTCGGTTTACTTTAACGATAAAATGCAGAAACGACCGACAAAAGTTAACATTTTCTTTGTCGAAAATATGTTATTAAGAAGGAAAGAAGATGAAAATTCCTTTGTTCTATTTTGAATGCTTTGCTGAAGTTCGTGAATTAAAGCAAGTTTCAATATTTTGCATTTGCATTTGCTTGTACATTTCTTTTTGCCTTTGCAGTGTTTTATTTAAACGATAAAATTTTCAAATAAGAACTTAATATTCTGAAATATTTGTTTATGAAAATTTTCTTTTTTGTCGTATAAATTTCTAGGCTAAATTTAACCGTTCTCTTTTCTTTTTTTCTTTATTCTTTTAGGATAGACATTTAATAGACATCAGTTTTTCCTTTTTTCAGCGAAATCTTTCACATACAAAGTTTTAGAAATATAGACCGAAAAAAGTATGCTTTTAGGTTTAAAAATGAACCTTTTAAGAAAATTTATTAACTATGCTTTGATGAAGTGCAAACATGGCGAAAACTCTAAGAGGGCTAAGAGAAATTTTCACTTTAAATCCTTACACATCAGAACAAATATAAACTGATTACATTTTTACAAAAATAAAAATCATGGATAATCTCAATAAGATTATCTAATATATCGTCAAAGATTATCAAATATGATTATCGAATGAGATTATCTAATTAAAATTCTGATAATCAGATTCTAATAAATCTTGGATAATATTAAATAAACTATACATCTTCTGACATAGAAAAAAATAACAATGATCGTTAAAAATGACTGGCTTTCTACAATAACATATATCAATATTTCTTTTCAAAAAAATATAATAAGATAAATAAATGGATAATAATTTATTATGATTGATTTAAAATGCATAATTAGCAATTTAGAAGCTTCTAAAATGATTATATTTTTATTAATTTTAATATCTATATTTGTATTCTAAAATTCCTAATGTTTAAGTTTTTTATTTCAGAGAATTATTGGGAGTACATACGCAGCTCATTTATTAGTTTAAAAGTTTGTTTGAAACAAATATTCTAAATTAAATTCAGGTAAAGATGTTTGTTTAATTGGTGCGTTTAATATGTTTAATTTCCGTTATTATTATTATTATTTACTAAAATAATCACGGAAATCGAGCCTGATTGTCCAGTGACTAGTGCTCTGGAGCTCGACAACGCATGTTTCGCGTTCGAATCCCGCCGGATGTTTGTAGTGGTTCGGAATTTTAAACCAAATCGTAATGAACCGTAGCCGAATCATAAACAAGTAATAAAAAAAAAATATTTTTTAATGCCAATTCCTACTTTTTTTTTCATTATATTACAGAAAGTCTTTTAATTAATAATAAATAATTTTCATTCTTTTTTTTTTTTTTCTAAGTTAGAAAAAATTCTCTCACATTCACACTTTTCATTCCACTAATTTATTCACATGTACATTCACTAATTTATTCCATTTTGCTCCCTCTTTGACTCAGACTAGAACTCAGAATGTAAAAAGGAATCTGAAAAAGCAATTTTTTTGCAGCGATCTACACGCGAATTTACGAATAAATACCGTCGCCACTGACTGTATTTATTCGTAAATTTATATCCTGCTAAATATCTTATATAAGATAATTTTTTTTTTTCTTCTATAAAACTAAAATTAATTAATTAAATTTAATTACTGAATTAATATTTGAAAAAAGAACTGTGTTAACATTCAGTGTCATCCTCTACAAGTTTAAAAAATGTATTTCAACTTGAGTGGATGAATAAAAAGTATTTTATGAGCGACTGAAAATTTGAACAATATATACACTGAAGTGACAAAAGTCATGGGATACCTCTTAATATCGTGTCGGCCCTCCTTTCGCCCGGCGAAGTGCAGCAACTCGACGTGGCATGGACTCAACAAGTCGTTGGAAGTCTTCTGCAGGAATATTGAGCCATGCTGTCTCGATAGACGTCCATAATTGTGAAAGCGTTGATGGTGCAGGATTTTGGGCACGAACAGACCTCTCGATGATGTCCCATAAATGCTCGATGGGATTCATGTCGGGCGATCTAGGGGGCCAGATCCTTCGTTGGAATTGTCCAGAATGTTCTTCAAACCAATCGCGAACAGTTGTGGCCCGGTGACATGGCGCATTGTCATCCATAAAAATCCCATCGTTGTTTGGGTACATGAAGTCCATGAATGGCTGCAAGTGATCTCCAAGTAGCTGAACATAAGCATTTCCAGTCAATGTTCGGTCCAGTCGCACCAGAGGACCAAGTCCATGCCATGAAAAAACAGCCCACACCATTACGGAGCCACCACCAGCTTGAACAGTGCCTTGCTGACAGTTTGGGTCCATGGCTTCGTGGGGTCTGCGCCCCCACTCGAACTCTACCATCAGCTCTTACCAACTGAAATCGTGACTCATCGGACCAGGCCACGGTTTTCCATTCATCTAGGGACCAACCGATATGCTCACTTGCCCACGAGAGTCGCTGCAAGCGATGTCGTTCTGTCAGTAAAGGCACTCGAGTCGGTCTTTTTGCTGGAATAGCCCAAGAAAGCCAAATTTCTCCTCACAGTTCTAACAGACAAGTCCCTTGTATGTCCCACATTGATTTCTGCGGTTATTTAACGCAGTGTTGCTTGCCTGTTAGAATTTACGACTCTTTGCAGTCGTCGCCGGTCTCGGTCGTTAAGTGCAGGCGGTCGACCACTGCGCTGTCCATGGTGGGATGTTATGCCTGAAATTTCATACTCTCGGCACACTCTTGACACAGTGGATCTGGGAATGTTGAATTCCCTAACGATTTCGAAATGGCATGACCCATGCGTCTAGCTCCAACTAACATTCCGCGTTCAAAGTCTGTTAATTCCGTCGTGCGGTCATCATCCCGTCAAAACCTCTTCACATGAATAACTTGAACAGAAATGAAAGCACTGCGCATTTATACCTGTTCTACGCGATGCTACTGCCATCTGAAAATTTGCATATTGCTATCCCATGACTTTTGTCACTTCAGTGTATATAGGGAGAGTGTGAGCTAATTGTAGGAATTGAGTGATCCACCTTAAAACGTAGGTATCGGTTTATGATGGCTGTTGGGCTTAGGCCTGACGACACTACCACGTAAAAAGAAAATTTCTTGTCTCGAAATCTGCCTGTAGACAGGAGGGCTGCCCACTATGCGGCTATAGCACCAATGAAGAAGAATCAAGTAAATTATTTAAATCCGTAATTTATTTGGACTATATCCGATTCTACAAATCGGTTTCACCATTTTATATTGTGGAAATGATTGGGGATTCCTAAATTTATTCGTAAGTATTTTAATAAAGGATCAATCCATTTATGTATCTGAAAGCTCTGTTGCAAAAAAATGTCATGCGTTTTCATACTGTTCTTATTTTATACTTATTTCTAGTATTGCAAAAGTAGCTGAAACTGCGCAAAACATTTCATGACCTATATAATAATATTGCTGAAAATTTGCATTCATTCGTAAGAACAAAAGGAATGCAAGATGCTTTAAGATACTTTGGAACTTTAATTTACATCTTGTGATAAAATATGTTCAATCTACTTTTCCATCAGTATTGATGCTTGTGTTATTATGAATCACACGGAAGAATGACATGTTCAGCATACATGATGAACGTTTGTTGAATGTTTAATAACGTTTAGATGAATTCATCGGACATAATAAGCTTTATCTTCACTTTTATTGTAGTTATAATTGCATGTCATATATTTTTTGCTATTAAATAATTCAGTCTTACTCATATTAAATAATGGCCAATGGATTAGAATCTCTTCTATTTGGATGTCAATATTGTTTAAATACACAAGGCATGAAAAGTATATCGATGAAATTATTGAATAGTTAATCATAATACACTTTCTTGAAGATAAAGAAAGCTTCATTATGATTCAACTTTCTTTTTCGTTCACAGTGATATATAGATATTGCTACCTTCTGACATTTTTGACTGGAAATATTAAAATATTTTCAGTTTAGATATACTGAATGGCGTTAAGCCATTCCTGCTAATCATTTGGAGCTAAATACTCTAAATAAGAACAATACTGCTGATGAAAGACAGAACGGCTTAATCTAATGCGCTAAGTTCTAGTTCCATATAACTTTAAAAGTAGGCTCGTTGATTCCTGACGTTGAAAAATTTCGAAATTTTTCTCTATAACACTTCTCAGATTTCAAATTAATATTTTTTTTAAATCATATTAAAATTTCAGATATTGCCTCTTGCAAACTATAACCAACAATTCCAACTTTTCTTTTTCCTTCACAGTAATATTCAGATATTGGTCTTCAGATAGTTTTTGACTAATCCAATCAAGAGGCATGGAGTAGTTTCCTTAATTGTGAGAAGCCTGAATAATTAGTGTGTTAGTCCATATTATCGTTAACCACATCTAATCATTATCACATCCAGAATTGTTTGGTAATAACATACAAATTGATAGCTTTACTTATTGATTCGCTAACGACTTCAAAAATTCATCTCTATTTATATAAATAAAGTTTTTGTAAAACAAAATAAAAGTAGAGTTCACTGACTTTCAATTCACTTTTTTTTTTTTTTTTTTTGTCTTTCAGGAATGTTTTTGCTTTGTTATAATATGGGTGTCTTAAAAATATTTTTAATAAATAATATATAAATAGATTTTTGTAAAAATCAATATAAAACGTTATTCGCTTAAAAATTTATTACGAAAAAAAATATTTCATTAAAAACAATAAGATTTTCTAATTGTACCTTACTTTGCGTTAGTAATATTTCAATATTACAATTTTAAAATATTTGTACTAATCTCTTTACCCTAAAAGAAATAATGAGGTTACTGTTTCAAAAAAAAGCATAAAAAATTCCATTTGTTGGTGTTTAAAAGGTTGCCTAAATAAAGGCGAACAAATATGAAATAATATTGACTATGAATATATTAATTAAATAAAATTTATCATAAATTATTAATTGCTTATAAAAAAACATTCCTCTGAAGTAATTCAGTTCTAAATAACTTAAGGGAACATAATTCCTTATCACCTACAAAAATTGATTTTTCAAAAACTTTAAAAAAAAAATTTAGAATGTAGAACAGATTTCTTTTAAATGCACAAGGATTACGGTTACAGTATAGAAAAATGTAAATGGCAAAAGGAACCATTTAATGTGTTTTTAATCTTTCAACGTGGTTTTCACATTTTCTGATTTTCGTACTTTCCTGCAAGACCATTTAAAAAATTCTGACTTAGAGATATAAATATTTGCACGAGCGTTCTACATTTATTCTGTAAACCTCAGTTTTGCTACAAATTAACTCCTTGACACTACAACCAACCGTGACCAAGGCCGTCTGCCTACTCGCAGTTTCTGAGACGTTTTCTCTTACGGGGGTAGGCTTGTTAGCCCTACGCCCACCAGTCATGTTATACCGGGACATTATAGTTTAAAGTGAATTCCGAAAAAGTATAAAGATCTATGGTCTGGAATCTGATACTTGTGGCACAGCGCTAGGCACTCGGCTATCAGGCTCCAGATTTATTTAGGTACAATAAATTTTAAAAACTTTAACAATTTGCATTTTTATTATTTTTATTTTTATTTTTAAAAAGTTATTGAATACTAAATATCTTTAAAATTTGAGGTTTGCAGAATAAACATATTAATTAGCTTTATTCATTTTTTTATTATTATTTTTAGCTTGTGGGAAACAAATGGTAACTTTGTTGACTTAAATATTAATTGGATTACAAAAAACGAAACAGATTTCTTAAAGGTATTAACTTTAAGAACTTTAACTTTATTATAAAATATCCAAATTACACTCAAAAGGAAAAAAGTTTATGATTTAAGATGAGTTAAATGTGAATTACAATGATGCAATTTCTACTAACTAGGTACTGTGTCCTCTTAATAACTTTAATTTAAAATGATTTTTAAAATTATAAGCAATATAAATATTTCACAATACTTTTATTGTAACCTAGGTCATGAAAAGACTAGCCTGATTTGATATATTTCTAAAAAGTCACAGTCTTTCAGATTATGGACGATTCTATGACCCCTTATCAGTGGCTGTGAGAAGAGATACCTGCTTTATTCAACTCCACTATTTCTGCCTACGGTCCATTTGAAGCACCTCATTAGAAGCCCTCTTTATCATGCGAATTAACAATCTGTTAGAACTCTACTTGATTCGGAATTCGGAACTTCGTGTCAACCCTCACGACGTTTGGATTAGAGTTCGAATTCCTTCCGTGTGCGACGGTATTGTCATTGGGTCGGTAATGAACCCTCTTCGGCATGGGGGACTCATAGGGGCGTGTTGACTTCTTCCCGGATTGGGTCTCCGAAAAGGCATTCCGCTGAACTATGCAGATTGGGTATGGTTTTCCGATATTCCATCTCAATATGCGATTTTGCAGGGATTATTCATGGGAAAGTTTTCGCAGATTGCTGATTGTAAATGTTTTGGTTTTTATTAAGCATGTGGTGTTACAGTTCTTATTCTTATTAGATGATTTTTTTTTTGTCATGCGCAACAGCTGCATTTTTTCCCAAATGTTTCTATAAACTCACTTTCCCACAATCAATGAAATTGGAACAAATGGTTGGAAAAAATTTTATTTTAAAAGAATATTTTGAACACAAAATAGATGCATTGATTATTAACAGTGCAAAAGTTGAATTCAATTGCTTTTTTTATCTTTTTAAAAATTAAATGGGATTATTTTATCTTTGAAAATGAATTTTGATGGCTAAAAATAAATATTCTTTGTAATATTTGGTTTAGTTTGTCGGTCATTCTTTGTAAGAGATAAATACCATACAGAATTTAGGATGTTAAAATGTAAATGCTCACATAAAATATATTAAATTACTTTTATAGAAACAAATTTTTTTTTAAATAATTTTAATGCAAAATTTTTATGAATGAAAATATTTAGATAACGTTGTTGTGGCTAATCCTCATTGTCAATCAGTGTAGGACAGACATCCCATGAGTAATCTACTCATGGATGGCGGAAAGAGGCAGCATCTGTTGTGATGGAGTACCAGTAGGTAGAAGTCTGACTTCGCTCCAAGTCGCTGAAGAAGTAGGGAAGTAGCTTCGGGAGGAATTTTTAGGAAATACGCGTATTTTCGTATCGTAAAGGAGAAAACCCTGGAAAACTGACTAACGAGGTATGTAAAGTAATCAAATAGTCTGATAACAAGGCAAAATGTTAAACAATACTTTAAAACATTAATTTGGGGTTCACTTTATTATTCATTACACCTTTATTATATATAGTCATCATTTGAATATTCTAGACGTGATATATTTCTTTATTTATTCCTCAACTAATATATCTGTAATAAATGCAGAGAAATCTTTAAAAATATACCAGTTTGTTACAATTTAGTGATGGTAAGATTTCTTTTTCATTTAAACATTCGACAAACAGCAACTATTAAGAATGTCAAGTATCAAATGAATCTATACTTCATTACCTTAATTAGTTCGCTAACATTGATTGAGTCCTTTCTCGTTTAATGAAAAAAACACTTTTATCTACTTTTTATGTTTAAATATTTTCTAACTCACGATAGAAGTTAACATAAAGCTATTCATTTGCAATTCTATTTCAGGAATCGTAATCTCCTTAATGTGACGCTTTATCTCAATTAATATACGCCGTGGGTTTGCTTCTTCAGATTTACTGGTTGTTTGTCGCAGAAGCTAATCTCTTACGCCCAATTATCTCGTTCAGTTTAGGACGAGGGATTTGCAATGTAATAAGATTTAGAGAGAATATAATGAAACGGAAATAAAAGGCATGTTTAACTGAAAAGCTGAGTGTAAGTCTAAGGAAAAAGATTTTGTTGGTACTTGTCACATTTATTATTAAACCTATTATTATTTATTTTTGTAAGTTTATTAAATATTTTGGTAACTAAAAGTTTAGAATTGTATTTTATTTAAAGTTAGACATTTTTTGACTTTGGTTTGGTTAGAATTTTCCTTATATCATACATTATATTTTATTATACTCAACATATTTTATCGTATACAACCCTCTGGCGCTCTTTGCCACACATTTCGATTTGATTCCCGGCTGTGCCATGGATGTTTGTAATAGTTCGGATTCCTCTTTAAACTAAATTCCGGTCTAATATGACTGCAGAGCGTTTGACGTAGGGCTAACAGCCCTAACCAGTAAAAAAGAAAACATCTCCTGTCTCGAAATCTGCCAGTAGGTAGACGCCATTATCCTACCATGGAACTGTTTTGTCTATTAAGAAGAAGAAGAAGAAATCTCCTTAAAAGAAGTATTGATGAGTTAAAATGCTCCAAATGAAAACTAATTGTATTTCATCGCATGTAATTATTTAATCAGATATGTTTAATTCTTAATGAGAAAAACAATGAAACCTGTTATCACTAAATGAAGAATGTTTATACTTTATCATATTAAAATTTAAATGATTGTTTATGACTAAATGTTTTCGAATAATGTTTCTTTTAGTAAGTCGTTTTAAAAATACTTAAGCAAGGTACATTCTATTTAAAGATTCACAATACTAATAGCTCAACGATAAAAAAAGCATATATTTTTATTCTTAGTTAACTTCATTATAAGTTTACATTACAGCTGTTATTAGTTTAAACAGCATATAATAATAATAATACTAAGATTTTATTTTATAAGCAAATATAATCGATAAATCAATACATATAAATCAATTTTTATAAGCGATTATAATCAATTAAGAAATACATAAGCAATTATAATCAATTAATAATACATACAAAACAATTTTTATAAGCAATTGTAATCAATACATATAAAATAATTTTTATAAGCAATTTTAATCAATTAATCGCTATAATCGCACAAAAGAAAATATATGTATATATCACTTAGAAATGAAATATTTTATTGATTAAACTATTTTCTTTAATACATCCTGATCTATTGGCTATATATTGACATGATATCGCAAAATGTTTATTAATTATAAATATAATTATCAAAACGAATTTATATACATATCCAAAAATGCATTTCAAATTTTTCATTTGAATTATTGAGATTGAAAATCAACTCTTTAGAGGGTTGAGTTTGATTTTTATAACATATTCGATTTATACAGCATGAAATTTTTAATCTGTAAATATTGTCTGTCATTTTCATAAAGTATAAAAATTACGTTAATCATTATAAATTGAAATTATGAAAGAAATTAATGTATATTTAATTTTTTGAGAGAAAATCAAAAACCGGTATGTAAGAATGAGTGAGGAGAAAGAAGTTCGTAGACTTAGTACGGTTACAGTTTATGTGGTTACAATTTCTAAAGACTTAAATGTAACATTTTCGACACATGTATTATAGTTCACATATAAAAGTTACATAATTGACACCTAAAATTAATGGTGTTTATTACGAATATGATCTTTTCAATGAATCAATCAATGAATAAAATGAACGTAAGCAATGATTGTAAACAATTTATACTAAAATGTATACTTCCAATTTATATATTCTTTATATAATCTATATACACAGAATATACGATTTATATCAATTTGATATTATATTTGATTTTATATATATGTAACGAATATGCTCTTCCCAAGGAATCAATCAAGGAACGAAATGGACGTAAGGATTGGCTGTTCTCAATTTATATTAAAAATGTATTTGTACAATTTATATATTATGTATATAATTTTACTTATTTCAAAAATTATGGCATACATAAAAAATTATTGGCGAAAATTATGGCATACAAAAATTATGGCATTTTACTTGTGTTCAATAAAAATACATGGAACTGCAATCAATTATGGTCTGCAAATCCATAAAAAAAACTGCAATCAATTTAATGAATTGTTAAGCATAAAATATTAAAATTTATCAATAACTCCAATGAAAAAAGCAGTTGTTTTAGAAATTACATCCAGAGAAACTTATCATTCAAATTTCAAACTTTTTGGAAACCTAAAATTTTCTCATACGCTCTATAGTTACGATATATACTATCCACAGATGCACAATAGCAAGTAGAGCGCCATTTCAAATTCAACTAGTTTAATGAGATTTTGAATTATTGCAGGTCGAGCTTCAAATTGAATAAATAATTCTCAAATCGATGAAATAATTTCGCGTGAACCCAGTCAAGCCCTTCAGTGAAGCACAGCAAATAAACACACATTTTGATCAAATTATTTTTGGCGTGATTCTAATAGACTCGTTTCATAATGGATTGTGGAACAATCTGAGACGCATTCGTTGAAGATGTGCAGTTTGCGGAAATCTCTACAATTGCTGGACTGTTTACCTTGAATAGGGTTTTGTTGAATTTATAAGGGTGACGAATTTTTTCCATTAATACGCTTTTGCATGAATATTTTATTACGGCTCTTTACTGGATCCTGAATTCATGAATTTTAGTTGTAGCCTATCCTAATGTAGAGATTTCAGTAAATAATCAATGCATTTATTCATATGCGCTGTATTAATATTTATATCATCGTTCAGCTATTTTAAAATTGCATTAGTAGGAATTTAATCTTTAAAATGATAAATTAAATATCATTTAATCTATTCAATGTGTGACCCAGTGTTTAATGGGCAGGAAATCTCAGATTGCAATATTCTGATGAAGTGCATTGAAGTCATTGCCTCCAGAATAGGGGGCGGAGATGATGACCGATTCGGTGCAAAAAAATTCGAGTTCGAGTCCCGGAGATACCATGGATGTTTCTAGTGGTTCGGAATCTACTTTTAAACTGTGCAACTTCGTCTAATATGATTACTACTACTTCACCACACCATATCACTGTGTCTGAAGCTGAGTTGCCCCCTTACTTTACAGTGTGGGAATGATGTGGGTGAGAAGTCTGATTGGTCTCTGTGACGCTCTACCGCCATATGTGGCCGGGACCTATGGCTTAAAGTGGATTCTGAATAATTACAAACAGACATGACTCTGCCAGGAAAAATTTCTAATATTTCTCAAAAACTAATATTTCTCAATGAAACAAGCCCTCTCTTTTGACAGAAAAAAAATTTAAACCTAAAATATTACTCTAATTCTTCATTTTTATGCTGTATTAATACTCACTCAAACTACATAAAATGGAAAGATAGATGAAACGAAAGCGCGTAGGAAAAAATTCCAAGTTTTAAGCCGAGAGTGTTTCCTTTAAGGTGAAGTTTTCCTTGAGATCTAACTCCTCTTTTAATTAGTTCTCCTTATTTGTTAATAGCACTTTATTTTTTCTCATTATTCTTAGAGAAATGAGCTCAACCAAAACAAAATGTAGGCGTGAGAAAAAAATTCCCGTAAAAACTTTTTCATAAGGTTCCGTTTCCTTTTTTTTTTTTTTTTTTTTTTTTTTTCAAAATAATTTCACTTATCTTTATTTTTCAGCTGAAATGCAAATTACGAATTCGTTTTAAAGTGAAATGTTTCTCTTACATTTTTTATGGGGTTTTGTTTCTAAAATTATTTTAGTATAGTTGGCGAGTCCTTTGGGTTATAATTTTTTATTCATGCGTGCTATTTTACGTGGAATTTAGTAATTTTTGAAGTTGATTATAATTCGGAATTAATAAATAAAATTCATAAAAATTGTCTGGGGATCTTATATTACATTTGCCACGATATAGAACTGATTTCAAAAAGTTTATTAAAGACTAATTTAAAAAATGAATTGATTTTTAAAATTTTCAGTTGAATATTATGTCATGAAACCCATTTAAATACATCGTCAAACAATCATGTAAAAAGTATAACATGATTGTAATACTTTCCATGAAATAATTTAAAAATCATGAAACTTCAATGTATCCTATAAAAAGTATTGCATGTAGATTTATATTTTTTTTATTGATATTTAATGATAAATTTGCAGATGTAATTATATATAATATCTATAGATAAATTTAACGATGTAATCTTAAACAATATTTACAGATAAATTTACAAATGTTATCTTAAAGAATATTTATTGTAAATTTACTAGTATAATCTAAATAATGCTTACAAATAAATTTACAAAATGCAATCCTAGATAATATTTACAAAAAAAATTACAAATTTAATCTTAAATAATATAACCGATAAAATTACAAATGCGATCTTAAATGTTGCAAAATAAACATCACAAAATAAAAATTATACAATTTAATTATAGTTTTTGTTCCTTTATTAAAACGAGAATAAAAATATTAATAAGATGAAATTAAACAATTTAAATTGACTTCCTTTTCAATTATTTATGGCTTTTATATCCGAATTCATACATAATATTATCACTTTATATTATGACCGTGCGTATTAATTTAGGTAATCATTTGTAGTAATTTTTTTACTGAAATAAAAATCACATCAAATTTCATAAATATAAAAAGAATTTTCTTAAGGTATATTGATTAATTAATTTAGGTGAGATTTTTATCAATATTATTATTAGAAGAAATTTAATAATTGATATCTATAATTTCTAATGAATTTGTGGATTGATTATTATTAATAATTAAAAGAAAATTAAAAGTGACAAACATCATTTATCATTAGCTGCTATTGGGGAAATCAATGTAATAAAATAAAAGATAAAATTTTTTAAAAAATGTTTAAAAAATATTTTGCGTGATATTTTATACAGAATCATTTAGAATCAGATGTATATTTCAATTTCGAAAATAATAAAAAAAAATTCTTCAGAAATAATAACATTGCTTGAATATAAATCTTTGTTTGAAAAATTCTTCAGCAGTTAAACAAAAAAAATGAAGTGCTCAAAAATGTTGATTAAATAACAGAGACGACATTTTTTGAAACTTTCAGCAGATTACACCTATCCGAGCAGAAAGATCGAATTATGCATGTCTTGAGACTTTAATCTGTTTTTCTAAATAAGTTTTTTTCTTAATTTGTAGATGAAGTTGGCTTAAGTATAAAGAAACTTTTTCTTTGAATATATCAATAAAACGCTAATACTTAGAAAACCAATAATAATACAATACGCAGAGTTTACGATGTTTAAACAATGCGTTAACAATATTTTAACGTTTAAACAATGTGTTACAATGTTTTAAAATGTTACAATACACTGTGTTTTTTCATAAATTTTTATGTGAAATTAATTGTATATACCTTACAATTTCAGAGATTTGTTGCATAACATAAAATGCATTTTTACTTTGAGGATTTGGGACCTGATGGCCGAGTGGCTGGCGCTCGGTACCACAGGTATCGGGTTCAAATCCCGTTGTTGCCATGGGTGTTTGTAGTGGTACGGAATCCACTTTAAACCGTAGGTCCCGGTCCTAATAGGATCGTAAAGCGTTGCAGGGGGCATTGTTACTCTGCGCCCGTGGCTTATCTTCAAGTTACACGCCCCCCTGGGTAATGCAAAATGAGTAACGTCTGTGCAGCGCTTGCCTTAAGGCATCGAAGACAATTGTCTAAGTGTTTTCCAGCTGCATTAGAAAAAGAAATTAAAGCTTTTGAGGATTTTAACCTGAGATCAGTTGTCTGTATAGCTGCTGATTATTTATAATAACATGGTTCTGCCACAACCATTTATAAGGATAATTAAAGGGTGGCATCATCGATAGCCCACAACACTCTCTCTACCTTATCTTTCATTTATATTCAGAATACTTAAACTACAATCGAACACATAAGAAACTGTAACTGTACTTCTCCGCCTACGAACTTTTCCATCACTTTCTTGTACGAGTTGCCCAATGTCAAAATTGGATTTTGTATCTCTCTTTCTAAATATTAGTCGTCGCTTGTTGTTTATTATTTATTTCCGACAGAAGGATTTTTTTAGTGTGCCGATTTAAGTTACTCATCTGTCGACTTAGACAACCTCTAGCTCAATTTTCAGGGATTGCCGTAGTACCCTGACCCCCTACAGGTCAATAAGGGTAACAACTATCAGAGTAGTCTAGCACACAAGCCCCTCTGACCCCATTAATATAAAATTATGAATTGATTCATTTACACCATTAACTGCAAGAATAAGTACATTGCCACACATCTTTAAGTACTACATTGCATATTAGATTCCAGAATAACTAGTCTGCTCGCTTATCATTTCATGAAAATAAATGCTTGCAATGTTATTATGTTATTATCGTGTCCATGGAATTAAAATATTATTATTAAAGTTGGATCAAGTCAAAAGTCTTCACGATAGCGGCCGCTGGCAATGGCGCCGCTTCACTATACAGGACTTCTCTTAAGTTGCCCTCGATTGGCACCATACCCAACTGCAAAATATGGGGAGTGAATGTTGGGAAAACTCTAGAATGTGCTTGGGTGTTAGGAAAATTGAGACTATTTCTGCAGGGGATGTATTCCCTGGTCTTGTGAGGACAATCTTGATTCCTCTGTAATGATTAGTTCTGAGTCTGCTAATAACTGATGTCAACTTCCTATGGCTGCGTGATTAGTGGTTTCTTAAAGTTAAAAGGAATTAGTCAGCTTTTGGCAACTGTGTTAGTATCTGCAAGTGTGATGGTAGTTCTGGATTGATCATTGTCCCTGGCTTCCTTGGCTAAAGAGTCAGCGCATTCGTTCCCTCAATGTTGACATGTGCAGGTATCCATTGAAGATGATTTGCCTCTACAGTGTAGAGTCTCGAGCAGAACATTTATCGCAGAAGTGATGTTAGTATCTCCATTTTTAATGGCTTAAATGCCTGAAATGAAACAATTTATTGTAATCCAGTATCAAGCGGAAAAGAAACTTGCGTAGGTCTATTTGAAATATTTCTGAAAGCAACGACTATGATAACAACCAAATTCCATAATATTGCATGATAGATATCGCATACTATCAACGGAGTACGAATGTATCGTAAATAAAATTCTGCAACAGCTGTTTTCCGTCAAGCTTAATAAGAAAAGTCTTTAAAATAAAAATGCAACAAATTAGGAAAAAATGTCAACTATGCTTGCTTCAATATTACATACAAATTATTAAAATGTATTGTAGATATTAAAAAATTTTGTAGATACCACAAGTATTCTTATTAGGCAAAAATAAACGTTCATATTAACTGCCACATCCACCATTTTATTTCAAAGCTCATTTTCCGAAGAGAGTAGATCTTTGGGGGACTCGCCAGCTAGTTATGTTCTGAACATAATTCAAACAAACATCATTCATCATTTCATCATTCAGATAGTCTTGAAATAATACATATTCTTTTCTACATAAAGCAACAGGAATCAATCTTACACCGCTTCAACAATGTACATCAGAAAACTGCTCACAATCGCTGACATAACCACCGCCGAATCAGCTAATTTTTCAAACCACAGATGAGGGAGAATTTTAGAGGACTCACTTTCTAGATATGTGCGGACCATCTTCAAGAAAATATTAAAGGAATTGTTGAAAATGTTTCATTTAAATCCAGAACACTTAAACTGCAATCGAATGCTTTAGAAACTGTAACTGTACTTCGACGCCAATGGATTTTCCCCTTTAGTTTCTTGTAGGGTTGCCCGATGCAAACACAGGTTTATTTTAGGTCTCTTTTTAAGTATTGCGATCTGATGGCCAATTGGCTAGAGCTCTGTCCTTTGGTACTACATTGCGATGGTATGGATGTTTGTTAGTGGTTCGCAATCCACGTTAAACTGTAGGTTCCGGTCTAATTAAGCTGAAGTATACAAAAATGACCGTAGAGCTACCAAACCAAACTAAACCTTCTAAGTATTAATCGTCATTCGTTAAAATAAAGTTTTTAAAAAGTATCGTGGAAGATTTATATGGTTGATTAGCTACCAACACCACCGTTGGACACTCTCTCGTTAATTCGTTGAGTTTTGAAAAATAAGAATAATCAAATAAGAAATTTTCTAGTAAGGAAATTGCTTGGTAAAGGTAATAGGGATGTTGAGAAAAAAATGATAAAAATTTTCTGTAAGTAAAAGAAAGTGTCTGCATAGTCTGCAATAATGCCCACCCAATATCAAATGTATTAGATTCTACTGAATAATTCTGGGACGGGATGCTGTTGATTTGGCACTTTCTGTCAAGGACACATAAATACGAGGCAACCAACGTTATCGATCGCACAGAGACAGGTATTAAGAGAGAGAGCACACATTTGGAAGTATGTCAGCCTCTAATGAGAATCCCACCATTGAATAAGAGAAAAGACTCGCTTGAGTGCGAGGAAAATTGTTAGTGCTGTTAATTGCTCTTTCTCTTTCTGGGCAAGAAAAGATCTCCTTCTCTTTGAGAGCAAGGAGAGACGGGCCAATAAAAGCTGCTCTTGAGTTCCAGAGGCAGTTAGAAGGGAAGTGTGGTGGGGAAGGGTTTTCAAAAAGAGTATTTGCTTTCCTTGTTTTTTGGGAGGGAGGGTTGCAAGGAAAGTTGAAAATTGAAGAATGGTAAGAGATGTTATGCAAAGTATTGATTGGGATTATTTGTTTTGATGTTGTTAATGTATTCGTGAAACTTTAATTGATTTGTTAAAAATAATTACAGTCTTTGAAATAATAAAGAAACAGTAAGAAATAAAAACATTTTAATATAAAGTAAAATTTATCAATTTAAAATATGAACTTTTTTATTGTAGATGTTCTTAGTACTTTTAATTAAATTATAGAGTACACTATTTATTTAGTTTGTCGCTCTACGGTCATCTTGTGCACATGAGGGCCAAACAGATCGGGACCTACAGTTCAAAGTGGATTCTGGTTTTTGGGGGGGAGGGCTGCCAGGAAAGTTCTATGACCTTGAACTGAAGAATGGCAAAAGAAGATGTTCTGTAAGCATTGATTGGAATTATTTGTTTTGTTGTTATTAATGTATTTATGGCAATGCTATTTTAAAAATAATTACGTCTGTTTTGGAAAGAAATAAAAAAAAAACATATTTTTTTTTATATAAAGTAGAATTCATCAGTTTAAAATATGACCTTTTTTAATGTTCTTGAAATAAGTGTCACTATTAATTTATTTTAATGCACAAAAAATTACTAGTTTTCTTGAATGTTTCCTTTTAAAATTTAAGTACTTACTTATTTTTTTCTTGCAAGCTTATAGTTTATCTTTTTAATTTTAACAATTTTATTTTAAGAAGAAATATTTGTTTTTTATTGTCTGTTCATGAATTACAATTTCTAAAGTGTTGGAACTTAAGATAAATTTTTTTCATTGATAGTAATTAATTGTTGGAAATATTTTTATAATGGCTTAGTTTCTCTTGATTTAATGTGGCTTGATTGTTTATTAAGTTTTTTAATTTTTAAATAGATTATTGAACGAAATAAAAGATAAAGGCCGTTCGATTTTCATATTGAATCATCGTATTATATTTGTATTTCCTTCTAACATCACGGTAATTAAAAAAAATGTATTACTTAATAAAAATGTAGAAAAAAAGGAAAACTACTATAAAAATGAAGAAAATATTCAGGATGTTATTTCAAAGATGAAACAAACTTAAAACAAGTAATATAAAAAAAAAAATTTTAAAGACAATTCCTACTTTTTTTCACTCTATTGCAGAAAGTCCTTTATAAATAATTTTATTCATTTTTTTAAGTTTATCTGGCGCCATCTATTAGTAGATATATTCAACTTAAATCTAAAAAAAACTAAAATTAATTAATTAAATTTAATTACTGAATTAATATTTGAAAAAACTGTATTAACATCAAGTGTCATCCACTACAAGTTAAAAAAAAAAAATGTATCTGAACTTGAGTGGATGAATAAAAAGTATTTTATGAACGATTGAAAATTTGAACAATATGTATATAGGGAGAGTGTGAGCTAATAGAAGGAATTGAAAAAAAGTTGTAGTAAGACAAAAATTGTCATAGAACATATTATCTCAAACCATTCATTCAGAAGGAAAAATTTTTATGCTGAAACTGACATCAAGTAAGGATTATAAGCAGGGTAAAAATATCGACTGAAATCATTTGTTTACCAAACTTTTTACAATAAAAATTGTAAAAGGACGAGCTGTTCAAATTGGTTGCCACAGTACTTTCCATATAAATGGAGAACCGATTATTGGATGATCTCGAAGATGCTGGGCATACAGTTGATACCTGCCGCATTAAGGATGATCGATTTCATGACATTCTTTAATGTCTGCATAGACATCCCTTAACAAATGAATCGTTGTGTTCTCTAAAAGGGATCAGGATTGGGAAAATCCTTTCCCAATGGTCAAACAACACATGTCCGATATGTCTAATTCACAGACGCGATATGGTATATTTTAAAGAGGGGTTTGCAACTTCCTGTTATATTGGCTGGGAATAGTTATTCAATTCCTTCTATTGACTCACATTCTCCCTATATATCTTGTTCAAATTTTCAATCGTTCATAAAATACTTTTTATTCATCCACTCAAGTTCAAATACATTTTTTTGAGCTTGTAGTGCATGACACTTGATGTTAATACAGTTTTTTTTTTCAAATATTAATTCAGTAATTAAATTTAATTTTAGTTTTTTTTAAAATTTACTTGCATATACTACAAATAGATGGCGCCAGATAAACTTAAAAAAATGAATGAAAATGATTTATAAAGGACTTTCTGCAATATAGTGAAAAAAAGGTAGGAATTGACTTTAATTTTTTTATATTACTTGTTATATAATTATTATCATCATTTATAAACCAATACCTGTTATAATTTTTAATGTCTTCTTCTATGAGCAATGCTCACTACCGAAGACTTGTTTAAATTAAATCTTATTTGAACTCCTTACATAATTATATACGTAATTAAACATTGTTTTGCGATTATTTAATTTGTAATAATCTTTTCTTCATGATACTTATTATACGCCTATATACCGTGTTTATAGAACGCTATGCATAAGAAAAAAACTGATTTAAGTAAACTTAATCATTTATTTATCTTGGGTACAGTTCTGAAAAATATTTGCGGCGATGAAAAATTAACTAATTTCCTTTTAATACAATTAAAAATTAATTTGATTGATAAGTTTTAATATATTAATAATTGTAAGAAATAAACAAATTTCATAAATTGAAGAATAATGGAATTTGCTTAAAAAGCAAATTAAAATTATTTAGTTATTAAAAAATTCAGTTTAATATGAAATCAGTTACTCGATACCAAAGATGTACTAATTTCAGACTAAAAATTTTTAGCAAATTTATCTCTTATTTTATTGTTATTTATAACATAGTTTGTACTATGAAATGTTTTACAAAGTAGAGTGGCAGGAAATATCTGGTGAAACGAAAAAAGATGTGTAAGATAACCTTTTTTGTAACGGAAAATGTGTCTGGAGATGACAAGTTTAGAAGGGGATATTTCACGAGATATATAAAAGATAAAATTAAAGACAGGCTATGTGAAATGCAACAATTGTTCTATTTATATTTTCAATTCCTTCTATTAGCTCCCACTCTCAATATATATATATATATCTTGTTCAAATTTTCAATTGCTAATAAAATACTTTTTATTCATCCACTCAAGTGCAAATACATTTTTTTGGACTTGTAGTGGATGACACTGATCTTAATACAGTTTTTTTCAAATATTAATTCAGTAATTAAATTTAATTAATTAATTTTAGTATTTTTAGATTTAAGTTGCATGTATCTACCAATAGATGGCGCCAGATAAATGAATGAAAATTATTTATAAAAGACTTAGGAATTAGGGAAAAAAAGTAGAAATTGACTTTAATTTTTTTTTATATATAACTTGTTTTAAAGTAAATATGCATAAATGATCTACAATCACTAATAAAAGGTTCACATCTTCAATGCATGAATTCTTATTTATTGTCAAGCATAACAGGCAGTTGTTTAGTTGAGAATTTTCCACTTTGCAAACATTAAGTAGCTACCCTCCATACACGATCAACACCTCCATTTATCAGATGGATATCTGCAAATTTCGAACTCGTTAAACGGTGCATAATATTCATGCATGATGCATTACGTACCTGCAAGGTATTATCAACTGACTTACATGGCAAACTGTGCACTGCACATATTTCATGTCGAAAAAAAAATTAGTTTTCCTAAGTACTTTTTAAAATTTGGATTGATATTTTACGAGTAGCCTGTTTTTTTTTTTATATTAAATAATATAAAAAAACATTTTTAAAGTCAATTCCTACTTTTATTTCATTATATTGCAGAAAGTCCTTTATAAATAACTTTCATTCATTTTTTAAGTTTATCTGGCGCCATCTATTGGTAGATATATGCAACTTAAATCTAAAAAAATTATTAATTAAATTTACTTACTGAATTAATATTTGTAAAAACTATATTAACATCAAGGGGCATCCACTACAAGTTCAAAAAAATGTGTTTGAACTTGAGTGGATGAATAAAAAAGTATTTTATTAACGATTTAAAATTTGAACAAGATATATGTAGGGAGAGTGTGAGCTGAAAGAAGGAATTGAATAAAATGTAACACAGGCTATGTGAAATGCAACAATTGTTCTATTTATATTTTTAAAGTAAATATGCATAAATGGTGTACGAGCACTAATAAAAGCTTTACATTATCAATGCATGAATTCTTATTTATTGTGAAGCATAACAGGCAGTTGTTTAGTTGAGAATTTTCCACTTTGCAAACATTAAGTAGCTACTCTCCATACACATTCAACACCTCCATTTATCAAATGGATATCTGCAAATTTCGAACTCGTTAAACGGTGCATAATGTTCATACATGACACATTACGTCCCTGCAAGGTATTACCAACTGACTCCCATGGCAAATTGTGTACTCCGACATATTTCTTGGCGAACAAAAAATTGGTTTTCCCAAACACCCTTTAAAATTTGGATTGATAATTTACGAGAAATCTCTAATATGAAAAAATAATACTCTCTTTCTCTAATACTCTGCAAAAAATAACAGATTCACATAAATCAAAAATATATTCATATATATAAATACGTATAATGCAAAAAATATAAGAAAATATCAGATACGCTCTTTTTTCAAAGACATATTTTATTATTATTTTGAAAATCGTATTCATATATTAGAATCATATATTTTAATATTATTATTATAAAAATCACAAAATTCACTCCTTATAACATCTTGATATTACCGTTCAGTCATTAAGAATGATTATTTCACCATTATGATTTCAATAACAAGCAAAGGAAGGTATTAAGAAACTATGATTAGGTGCTTGCAGAAATTGTGATTGATTATATGACTATTTCACAAAGAAAGAAATCAAACTTTTCTTCTATGACGGTACAGGTTTAGAAAAATAGAACTCAAAGTTAGAGTTCAAAGAGTTAACTCAAAACGTGCTGTACTTAGCGAAGTATCAAATAAATCCTGAAGCTCGAATATGGGTTAACAAACTGTATATGAATGGATTGAGAGAGGGTCTATAAAAAGTTTGTAAATATTTATACAACGCCTCATGTGCTGTCCTAAATACTCCAGTAAATACTATTCTTGATAAATTTTTGTATTATAAATAGTTTAATTTTGTTGTATTATGTTTTTCAATTATTGTGGTATTGTGTAAGGTCTAAATAGACAGTTACACTGTTGCATTAGATTTTCATTGTAAACAGCATAAGCAGCATCTTTACTGGTGTGCTTCTTCTCGGGAGAGATGGGGGGGTGAGTAAACAATCCGGAATTTTAGGAAATGAATTTTAAATTATAATTCTATTAGATAAACTTCTGCTGACTGTCAACTTAAAAATGTTTAGAACAGCGAAAAACTAAAAGGAAGTTTTTTTTGGGGTTCGAGAATAGATGTCGAAGTGTCGTGTGTCCTGATTCAGCAGGTCCTTTTGAGAATACTTTAATTCAATAAAAAACATTCATTACTGAAATTTTGACTAATGTAGTTCGTATAATTAAGAATTAATAGATATACGATTGAATTCTGTCATTTGTGTTGAAGTTTCCTTACTATTATAATGATTATAAATTTCATTATCCCTAAGAGATTATGGAATCACATAGGTTCTGTCTTCATTTATCTGTTTAAAGTGAATTATTCATTATTTTAAAGAAGAATTTAATCTCTAGTTCCTCCAAGATGTGAACCAAAATGCCGACATTATAAACTCACCGATAGATTATTCAATACGATTGTTTACCTGTTCAGTTAAAGTCAAATGCCAATTAAAAGTTATTTAGAAAATAATCATTCATAGTTATTTAACACGCATTTACTTATAATCATTTCAGGTTCAAATAGATACACTTAGTGATAATTTAGGTAACATTTCTTATGAACAAAACTTACTTATATTAAATAAATTATTATAAAATCCTTATAGATTTTCCAGTAAATTTTAGCATTACTAATTATTTCTATTAGATTATAATTTCCTTACAATAATTTAACCTGTGTACTAACATGTTTCTGAACGATAGAAGTGTTTTGCATGTTTTAACATAACTCTCTACATAACTAATTGTGGTTCTAGGATAATGTGAAACTGTTAATTAAATTTTCTGTATTATGTAATTAATCAGAATTCCCAAAATTTCTCAAATTAAGTTAACGTTATTGTACTTATATTAAGTAACATTTTTAGAATAACTCTTAAACGCGTTTTTACATTTAAATTTTCTATCTCGTTTTTATTTCATTGCTTTCTCTAATTTTACAAGTTTTCCTTTGTGATTTTTTGATACGCCTTTTTTATTTTATACTTTATATCTCTTAGTTTTAATTTCTTTTTCTCATTTACCTCTGTATTTTCATTTTATACTTTTTCATTGTCATTTTTCTCTCTTATTATATAATATTTCCTCATATTTTATAGTTTCGATCACTCATTTTATAATTTATTAATTATATTTTGTATTTTATCTGTCATTTTATGACTTACCTCTACTTATATATAAATTGTATTTTCCACTTTATAAGTTTTTGTCCCTTACTTTGAATTTACTTACCTCTGTATCTCTCATTTTTGTATTTCTTCTTTGTTACTTATGTCTCCTTTTTTTCTCTCATTTTATAATTTATCTGGTATTTTTAGTTTCGTTCACTAATTTATTATTTATATTTAATAATTTATCTCTCATATTATTTGTCTCTAATTTTTAAAAATTCTAACTTCCATTTTGAACTTTTAAGCGACTTCTTAATTTATATTTCTGTATATATATTTTATAGAAACTTTTTTTCTCAAATTTTTTCTACATCTTAATATTTCCCTTCTTTTTATAGTTTATCTCTAATTTCACATTACTTATTTTATACTTCTCTTGTTTCATTCCAGGTTCGAATCCTGGTTGTGTCGGCCTTTTTCAACGTATTGCCCACAGATTAAACAAACTGAATCGTATAAGTAAGTGTAAACACTAACAGCTGAAGAATGTTTCGCTAAATTTTAATTATGAGTGGTTTATACATATGTAAAGCAAAATCACCGAATTCTGTAGAAGTATTGGCATGTGGCCCTTATAGCAATTTTACAAATAAAGCCTTTCTTTTAGCTTTTGTTGAATTTTTGAATATTTAATTGATATACTACTGTGCCCAAAAAATAAAAACAATTAATTTTTTTTTTTTTTTTCAAAAACTCCTTATTTATTCTTCCAAATTTATTTCATCGCCTTCCAATTAATCCCCTCCGGACACAATGCACTTATGACAAACTTTTTCCAATCCTCAATGCATGCTAAAAGACATCGGCAAGGATGGCCTTCAGTGTAGCTGTGATTCCAGTTGAATTCTTTCAATGGACCCAAAACGGTGTCCCCAGAGTGGTCTTTTGAGTTTAGGGAATAGCCAAAAAGTCGCAAGGTGTAAATACGGTGGTTGTGCAACGATATGTGTTTCCTTTTTGGCGAAAAAGTCACGAAGAATCAATGCAGTGTGAGCTGGCGCATTCAGTGTTTTCGATACTACTCGAGATTTGACGTGTTTGAGGCCCAAAATTGAATTGACCGATTCTTTTGAAATTCCAACATCATCAGCAGGGTCTCTCATCGTAAATCGACGGTTTGCAAGCACCAAATCTTTAATTTTTCGGACTTGAGCTTCGTCGGTTGAGGTGGATGGTCGACCAGAACTCTCTTCGTCTTCAACGCGTTCTCTGCTTTCTTTGAACTATTTATACCATTTCTATTCAGATGTAGGAATGCTCACCGAATACCTTTCTGCAACATTCTATATGTTTCCGCAAACAAAATTTGATGCAAGTTTTTTGCTCAATTAAGTCAGACATTTCGAAAATCGGGAATCAGTTTTAGCGTCTCACAAAACCAAGCCTAACTCAATATTTTGAAGTCAAATTTCCCACAGATGTCAAGAACAGTGGCAACAACTTAAAAAGGAAAAAAAAAAAAAATTGGTCTTACTTTTTGGACACGGAGTACATTGAAATTCCATAAACCCCGGGAATTTGAAATTAAAAATTGGTCTTACTTTTTGGACACAAAATTAGCAGTACATACATACATACATACATACATACATACATACATACATATATATATATATATATATAGATGGATAGATAGTCAAAACTTAATTTTTAGAGTTCTATAATGTATAATTGAAAATTGAAAAAAATTAGAAAATTCTTTTACTGTTACTTTTATTATTATTTTCCTCTCTAATTGTATGTTTATGAATTTTATAAAATGTCATTGCTTTATATTCGTAAAATGTCAATTTCCAAAAGTTTCTTTCCCATCCCCAAAACGTGATTTTCCCTCTTATTTCATGATGTGTGGTGAACGTCGAACATTATTAATTTCTTTTTAAAATACGACACTGTAGTTTAAATTACAGTTAAATGACACGTATTAGTTGCATTGAAAAGTACTGTGCAATCAGCATTTCACACATTCAAGTGTTATTAAACTTTGATGGTTCGTGACTGTTTCAAATTAAAAAATTCCAACGATTCCCACCATAGATATACACAAAAATATGAAAACAACAAAATTACAGTTAAATGACACGTATTAGTTGCATTGAAAAGTACTGTGCAGGTTATCAGCATTTCACACTTGTCAAGTTTATTAAACTTTGATGGTTCGTGACTTTCCAACGATTCCCACCATAGATATACACAAAAATATGAAAACAACAAAATTACAGTTAAATGACACGTATTAGTTGCATTGAAAAGTTGTGCAGGTTATCAGCATTTCACACTTGTCAAGTGTTATTAAACTTTGATGGTTCGTTGTTTCAAATTAAAAAAAAATTCCAACGATTCCCACCATAGATATACACAAAAATATGAAAACAACAAAAATTACAGTTAAATGACACGTATTAGTTGCATTGAAAAGTACTGTGCAGGTTATCAGCATTTCACACATGTCAAGTGTTATTAAACTTTGATGGTTCGTGACTGTTTCAAATTAAAAAAATTCCAACGATTCCCACCATAGATATACACAAAAATATGAAAACAACAAAATTACAGTTAAATGACACGTATTAGTTGCATTGAAAAGTACTGTGCCATCAGCATTTCACACATGTCAAGTGTTTTAAACTTTGATGGTTCGTGACTTTTCAAATTAAAAAATTCCAACGATTCCCACCATGATATACACAAAAATATGAAAACAACAAAATTACAGTTAAATGACACGTATTAGTTGCATTGAAAAGTACTGTGCAGGTTATCAGTCGTGACTGTTTCAACATTATTAATTTCTTTTAAATGACACGTACGACTGTGCAGGTTATCAGCATTTCACACATGTCAAGTGTTATTAAACTTTGATGGTTCGTGACTGTTTCAAATTAAAAAAATTCCAACGATTCCCACCATAGATATACACAAAAATATGAAAACAACAAAATTGCATTGTTGCATTGAAAAGTACTGTGCAGGTTATCAGCATTTCACACATGTCAAGTGTTATTAAACTTTGATGGTTCGTGACTGTTTCAAATTAAAAAATTCCAACGATTCCCACCATAGATATACACAAAAATATGAAAACAACAAAATTACAGTTAAATGACACGTATTGCATTGAAAAGTACTGTGCAGGTTATCAGCATTTCACACATGTCAAGTGTTATTAAACTTTGATGGTTCGTGACTGTTTCAAATTAAAAAAATTCCAACGATTCCCACCATAGATATACACAAAAAATATGAAAACAACAAAATTACAGTTAAATGACACGTATTAGTTGCATTGAAAAGTACTGTGCAGGTTATCAGCATTTCACACATGTCAAGTGTTATTAAACTTTGATGGTTCGTGACTGTTTCAAATTAAAAAATTCCAACGATTCCCACCATAAATATACACAAAAATATGAAAACAACAAAATTACAGTTAAATGACACGTACAATCAGCATTTCACACATGTCAAGTGTTATTAAACTTTGATGGTTCGTGACTGTTTCAACCCACCATAAATATACACAAAAATATGAAAACAACAAAAATTTAAATGACACGTATTAGTTGCATTGAAAAGTACTGTGCAAATGTAATAAATCAGCTTTTGGAATTTGTAAATTGTCAAACAAATTCAAATCAACAAATTCAATTCAATTTTCAACCTTCAATTCAAAAAACTAAAATTTGAGGGTTAAGGAATTCTTGCAAATTGGTACGTAAAGATATCGCAACATTTGCAAACAAGGATACCTGAAACATTATAACCGGCCAAAGTTCTCAAGAGACATGATATCTGAATAGGATCTATTCGTGATAGTAAACTTTCAATTCCATACAGCAAAGATGTAGACAACAGAACTCAACATAGATACTTAAAGTAGAATACCATTTTCTAGCCAAAACATTCACAAATGCTTAGAACAAAATGTCTTTCAGTCAGTAGTGTGTGTGCGCCTCAACAAATCACAAAAGACAGCTCGTTATTTGTGGAGCCTAGCACACCATTTCAGAAGACTGATGTCTTGCCCTCTTTTGTGATTTCTGTAGATATAAATCCCTCTCTAGATCTCTAAAGCTGATGGAAATTAATAGTATCGAGAGAAATATTCTTAGACAATCATGTAAAACTGCAAATTTTTTATGCAGGTAATATGATTACTTAAATCTATACGGATGATACCTTTAAACCTTACATATTATTTTTTTGGGGGGGGAGAGGAAGCTAATAAGACATAAACTTTATTTGTGAGTAATAAAATAAGATCATAAACTTGTAGATGATTTTCTTTTACTGTATGTGTGTTTAAGGAACTTAATCCTATACAACAATTTTGGAATATTTTGTATGAAAACATTGTGTTATTCCAATCAATTTCTAGAATCAACCAGATTTTGAAGTCAGTACCTTAAAAAATGGAATTTGTAGCCACGAACAGTAATCAGAAACCGCATTAATACTTTGTGAGCCAATTATATTATTTGTAGAGCGGTTATGTTGCTTGCATACCTTCCTTAATATTTGGTCACGTCTTGCAATACGATGTCTCGTTTGGTGATTTTTGGTCTCCTTCACATATCACGAAATAATTACGTATAATTTTTGACACAAAAAATTTTTTTAAACCTTAATTAAACATTGTTTTTAGACATTACCGCAAAATTTAAGATAAAAGAACTTTCGATTCACTGGATTTTAATATTTGTACTAAAATAGAAGAATTGTAAAAAAATTAAGACTGCTTTTGCAACACAAGATGACTTCTATGAAACATTCAGCTGTAATTGTCAAGAAATAATTTAAAGAATCCTGTAAATCTGAAATTTAGAAAGTGTTTTTAATACTGGGAACCGAAATTAATAGAAGAAGTAGTTGTTTACCAAAAGTAATTAATCAATGTCATGATTGAGTACTTCCTAAACGAATAAACAACCGAAAAGCGTATCCATTGCTTTTATACGAAAATCAGTAAGCTTTGTTTCAAAGAAACATTTAATGTATTAAAACTATAAAAAATGAATTTTCTAGTTAATTAGTGATATATTGAAAAAAAAAAAAAACAAATTTATATGTTATTGTATTAAAAGTTAATATTGTTTTGGAAAAAAAGTAAGCATATCATTTGAGCTTTAAATTTCTGATAGTAGTTTAGTTATGTACTACTTACAAAATTTCCTCTTACTAATATTATTTTATATAGCTTTTAGCTTACTTAAAAATAAAAGGGTGTTTTACCTTAAATTCCTTTTATGTAATTAAAATTCAAACATATCAGCAAATGTATAAATCATAAAATCTTCATGATCTATAAAAATAGATACTTTCTTATAAACCTATTTATAAAAAGTTGTAATTATTAATTATTAATTGTTCATTTATTGTTTGCTTATCTTCAGATGTGTTTCAATAGAAACAAGAAACATTTTTTATGTAAAAAAATTATTGTATGAATATAGAATTTTTTTGTTCATCGTTCAAAAAATTAAATTTATTTAACAGCTGATAATCTTTTCAGAAATCTGTAATGAATGTTAAAAATTCATTATCAACTTGTATTAAGAAGATACGTTAGCTAATTTTGCTTTCAGGCAGCATTAAAGTTCATAAAATGTAGCTTTATTTTGCTTGTCACATGGCACCCATTGAGCTATAATGGACTATTCATGATTGATGGGCAACAAATATGGTAAATTGTTCATTGTTCGGTAATTGTTCATCACAGTTCATAAATTGTTCACATAGAACACAACACTA
This sequence comes from Caerostris extrusa, assembly GCA_021605095.1. Lineage (NCBI taxonomy): Eukaryota > Metazoa > Arthropoda > Arachnida > Araneae > Araneidae > Caerostris > Caerostris extrusa. The sequence goes on along the minus strand of BPLR01013282.1, from coordinate 49,754 downwards.
TAACAACAATGTTAATTTTACATTACTGTAGAAAACTTATATACTGCCCTCCAAAAGTTAAGGAACAACAGGTTTTTTGCGCCTAATTTGCAAATGAATGAACGTAAAAACACCAAATTTGGATGGCATGTGCACAAAACAGTTATGTACTGACTGCAACATAGAAGTTTACATAAGAAAAACTCAAAAATGATTTTTAACAAAAAAAAAAAGCAATCTCGCTGGAAAAGTCAATTCGTGGAAAAATAATAATCACTATATGTGGTTAAATGTCATAGAAAATGAGTTTTAATAAGGGATATAGATAACCCTAGCCTGAATGCATTGGCGACATTGATTTTCCATGATGCCAATTAAGTTGTCGGTTATCAAAATAGGAAGTGAAGACCAGGCACGGAGTAAACTTTGTTCCAGCTCTCCTAAAGACCTTGGAGAAGGACTTAAAGCAGCAATCTATCTCTCAAGATAGTCACGAAGATACTCTATCGGATTCAGGTCAGGAGATCGCGCTGACCATTCCATTCGCTCCAAACCAAGACCCTCAAGATATTCCTCAACAACTACAGCTCGGTGAGGTCGTTCATTATCATCCATCAAAATGAAAAAATTGCCAATTGCACCGCCATATGGTAGGGTATATGGATCAAGGATGTCCTCCCGATATCTCAAACCAGTCACTGTTCCTCCGTGGAACACATGCAGGTCCGCGTGACGCCCGAGTGAGATTGTTAAAATCGTATAACAGTTGTGTTCTATGTGCTATCTGACATTGCTCAGCTGAATATTGGTGTTAGATAAGCTCTGAAGGTAAAAGGAGGTCATTCAATGTCAAACTTCAAGGATATATCTGAGTGTATTGGTTATTCTTACTTAATGTAAGTGGAAGCAATATCTGTTTGAGGCATATCATAATGAAAGATGGTGATCCGCAAAGCGCCATATAATGCAAAAATCTTGCAATCTTTCCACAGTCACAAATAGCTATCGGAATGGTAATAGAAAAGTAGTTAGAATTGAGATTTCAATAAAAGGGGATGCCACATCATTTGCTTGTCTATATGAGAATTGTCGTAGTCGCAGATGTTAATGGTGTAGCAATTGTAGTACTATATTTAACATGTTGAAAACTCTTTACTATTGTAGACAATATCAAATGGTGCGCCGACACACATATACGACAGCATTATTTTTTAGTTGTTATATTGTAATAAGATTCTTGGTGATAATACGTAATTGCTTGATGATCTGTAAAAAATATAGTGCTGTCGGTTGTGCAGTTGAATTGCAACTGGGTGTGATTGGGTTGTGACACAAGTTTCAGAAATCACAGCTTTATTTACACACGTACAATTAAAACATACAATATTTAACACATTTAAAGACATATAGGCCAACTGTTACACAGTGTTGTGTTGAATATATTAAAGTACAATTAAAACATACAATATTTAACACATTTAAAGACATATAGGCCAACTGTTACACAATTTTGCGTGAATATGTTTCCTCTTAGGATAAGACATAACACACTAAACGTTTCTGAACGGACGCGCCTGTTGCGCTGTACTTCCTATCGGGCGAGGGTCTCGAGCCCTACTGAACATTTCTTCTAAATGCTACAGAGGGCACTCTTGTACTGCACAGGAGGAAGCTCGGTTTCAACGTACAAGTCTTGGTCGATGGTGCGACGAGTTTTCGTCAGTAATATCATCTCTCTTGCATCCACCAATTCTATATTTCCATGTGACTTGATTTCCTTCTGCACAAGTACAGATGGCATGAAAGCGTAATACGCAATGGGATAAGCTACAATCCTTCGGATGACAAACGTGTGCATATGATTGCAAGTTTGGTCGATTGGACGTATTTAAATTTGCTAAACAGAAGAACAAAGATAAAAACAAAATTCTGAACAAAAAAAATAAAAACAAAAAGAACTTTTTTATCTCTCACAATTTTCATGAATCAGAATCATGCTTCTTTCCCCGAATGGGCAAATTTAAAACTATCGAATACATTCATCGGGAATTTGGGTCGACCAACAGTATACTGTTTCTAATGAAAGACCTTAAGTAGAAATAGAAAAAAAATTAATGCACTCTAACTAAAATGGAAAGTCAGTTATGGAAATAATGCGATGGATTTTTCGCACAAGAATTATCACTACCATCAATGACAAATTTCTAATAGTTTATATACACACAATATATATATATACCTATGATTAATTGTAAGATGAACATATATATACGAGTATGTTCATCTACACTGTAAATGCTTCAGTTTCAAATCTTGGCGATAGAATGGGTGTATGTTTGTGGTTCGAATCTACGTTAAACTGTATGTTCAGGTCTAATTAACCCAAAGGATGCACAAAATGACCGTAGAGATGGCCAAATGTTGCATTTCAACATCTAACTTATTTAGGCGTACCCATCAGTGTCATTTAAAAAACTGCAACCTTAGATTAGTGTAAATTTTACTTGCAAATTATTTAAAATGAAACGAAACCCCCATCTCTATAATTGCAAAAATGTGCTAATGGTAAAATTTCCAGAAATATGAAACTCCCGATGAGGCTTGGAATATATTACTTGACTAAATATGCTTCATGTTTGTTCTAATGTATTTTTAAAGTTTGCATTTACAATCTTAATGCTTCCTACAAAATGTTACAGACGTTTTATATATATTTTATTTAACTTCACATACACTTTTTTTTAACTTTATCATATCCCTTAGGTACATATACCTATCACTGAATACAATTCTTATAGAAAGAAACAAACAATAGCATTATTAATAAGAAGCAAATGTATCATTTAGATATTAAATTATTATATGTATGTAGCTTTATTATAATATTATAATTGTTAATTGTTTTATTTCATAAGAAATATTAAGAACAATTGACTAAATTCATTGAATTCAAAAAAAAAAATAATTAGGAAATTTAAGTAATTTACTAAAATTAATAAAGCAACTAAATTAATTTTTATAAAGATAAATAAGATCTTTGCTTCTATTTTGATCTAATTTTTTTTAAGTGCTTACAACTTTTTAAATCTAAAAATTACATCAGTTATTTGAATCGTTATAACAACTCTTCTTTCAGACAGATATTTTCTAATATAAATATAGGATATTAAAATACATTAACTGCTATTCCAACAAGATAATAAATTCAAACATAACAATTATAAATCTATCCTAATCAAATCAATTGAAAAATGTGATAAAAAGGAAAATTTACTACTGTGCCCAAAAAGTAAGACCAATTAATTGTAAATCAACAGTTTGCAAGCACCAAATCTTTAATTTTTGGACGAGAGTTTCGTCGGTTGGGGGTTGATGGTGTACCAAAGTTCTCTTCGTCTTCAACGCGTTCTCTGCCTTCTCAACTGTTTATACCACTTCTAAATAATTCTTTCCGATATAGGTATGCCCATTGAATGCCTTCTGCAACACTCTATACGTTTCCGCAAACAAAATTGAATGCAAGTTCTTTGCCCAATTAATTCAGACATTTCAAAATCGTCGGAATCAGTTTTAGCGTCTTGCAAATCCAAGCGTAACTCAAACACTAATGAATAGTTTGACTTTCAATTTCACACAGATGTCAAGGACAGTGCCAGCAACCTATAAAAGAAAAAATTGAAATTCCATAAGCCCCGAAATTTTAAATTGAAAATTGGTCTTACTTTTGGACACAGTAGTGCCAAAAAAAGAAGAAGTGCCAAGATGCCAAGAAAGAAGTTTAAAAATTGAAAAGCAAAGTTTTATAAAATATTTTAATCAACTTAATTTTACTCGATTTGTTCTTAATGTTTTTTTCTTTGTTAAATTCTTCGATCATACATTAATGCCCATGTTTAAATGCACAGTGTTAAAATATCGTATTTGTTATTTTAACAGGATAAAAAATTTAAACTTATAAATTGTAATTCTCTATGAATTTTATTTACGAATTTTTATTTATATTTCAAAATGTAATTTAACCCAGCAAAATTAATTTACTGTTTGATAACCATGTTTGTATTATTACAACTAACGCTGAATGATAAGATTAAGTATTTAATATTGTTTAAAGTTACTTTTAAGATTAATAAAAAATGAAATGAAAATTGGTAAAATAATTCATTCAGTGTTACTAATATAAATAATTTATAATAATTATCAATGTCACTTGTGTCACGTAAGCACTAACTTTTTCATGTGAAGGCAAATTTATCCTTCAATGTCCCAATGCAAATTATTATTTCTACACAGGATGCAGATGTGCCAGTGCATCATAAAATATGCAGGACAAAAATTTCACTTGTACTGGTAGTACACTAGATTGACTAGAAAACCATATTTTCGATGAAAAGTTTATGATAAGATGCAAAACAGATAGCAGGACATTACATACAGAACACGAAAAACAAGATATATTAGACTCAAGCGAAACTGCAGAACTGAACCAGAAACCAGAAACTTTAAATAAAATAACACTAAAAATAAAATTTACACTTCCAGGTTTGCGTAAATAGTTTAAACAGAGGTGGACAACAATACGTGTCTGTCATACAAATGAATATCATATGGCTCGCACTGTTCAGAACTATTGGTAATCTTCGTATAGCGATAATGTATTCCGCTAGTGAATATTGCGATGTGTACTTATCTTGGTCAATAGGGTGGCGAGGCATTACAAACTGCAAAGGATTGTGCCTTTCGCTGTCCGTCGCTCCGTCTTCCCTGTGGCAATGCTCATCTGCGGATTGGAAGACAGACTAAGAAATACTTGACACTTTCACCAAACACATAGTTTCTCATAGTTGGAAGTTATTGATGGAAGAATCCACGGCGTGCTACTTAAGAATTTTATACCAATGTCGAACAATTACATGTTTTGAAATAATTTTTTTCTTAATTTTGAATTATAAATACGACATTAAATTTACTAAAATTTCATTAAAATCTCTATCTAATATATCAGATGAAAACATTAAAAGAAGATTTCAAGAAATAAAATTAAATTGTTTTCTATCTTTCTGTAAAGATTATGTTTTAATTAGGGATTTTAAGAGTGTAGTGCCCGACTCGTGGCTCAGTGGCAGCGGGCATTAGGGCGAAGGTTCAATCTGCTGGCGGCTTTGTTGCAGACACTTTCAAAAACGAGGAGCCTCAAAGGTGTTGGGATGTTTAGCATCTAACCTCGACAACTTGGTGGGAGTTTTACCAAGTTTTCTTCCATACGATACGCAAATCCGGAAGGCACTGCCTTCCTCCTTTAGCATCACGCAGCCAAGTCAGACTTCTATCTATGGGTATTCCATCTAAACAGAAGCTGCCCCCCTGTTTCCTTCTTTCCATGAGACCACCCGAGTCCTTCGATTTAGACTAGATATTGATGTCTACCAAACCGGATAAGAAATAATAACAAGAGTAAAAAGTACACAACTGGATCACAGTTTGGGCCTGAATGGACAAATGACTAGCGCGCTGGCGCTCGATTCCATAGATTTCGGATTCAGTCACGGCAGTGATATGGATGTTTGCAGTTTTTCGGAATCCACTTTAAGCCATGGGTCGTAATGGCGTTGGGTGTAGGGTTGGCAACTGTCCCGTCAAAAGTCAGGAGTTAGACTTGTACCTAAGGGTGTTCCACCGCAACAGAAGCTGACCCCCTCTCACTTTTCCATGAGACCACATGGGTTCTTGATTTGGTCTGAATGTTGATGCCTACCTAGAGGGACAATAAACAGCAACAGGATCTAGTTAGGTTAAAGATATTTTGTTTAGGTAATTAAAAGATATGAAGCATTTCATAACTGAAAACATTAAATACATTAACATGAAAATCATGTTATTCAATTTGTTATTCATGTTGGGTTCATTTTTCCTAAAAATATAATTCACTCTTATTTTTTAAAGTTTTTATGATTCAAATAAAAACATATTTTTTAAATAAGTGTATGATCCCTGTTTATGAACTGATTTCTTCGTCCACTAAGCGAAGCTTTGGTACTGTTAAAATATGCATATTCTGTTTCATTTAAAATGCAGATGAGGTTTCACTAATCGTGCATATTTTACGTGACAATTTCAACCCTTCTCTTTGTTCTCGATTGTTAGCGCTACTTTTACTTACTTTCAAGCCTGCTATGCTAAATAATTTGGTTAAAATTCACTGCAAATAAGGAAAGGGAAAAATATTTTTCTCATCCGATGTGAAAATACGTTTTAATTGTCTTCTATCTCAGAAATAATGGTGATTGTACATGAAATTAAGATTTCCGTTCTGTTAGTACTGGTCTTTTCGTGTCTAAGCAAGTTTATATATCACGCTAAAAGCGGACGTCAAAAGGAAAAAAAAAAAAATAAATGCAAATAAATTTTAATATATTAACTCGCTTTGTAAAATATATTAATTCCTCTTGATACGTTTCCCAAATAGATTGTAGTACAATCAAAGTGAGTCCTCTGAAAAGTACTATGTTTGTATTTGATTCTGTAAGCGAATGTTTTCTGAACTAACATGCGTTATTAAACTTACCTGAAATACCGAAGAGTAAAGCGAGCTACAATTTGAATTTTAACAGATGAAGAATTCCGATTCTAGGATATGCTTTCCCATTTAAATTTTTCTATCCTCTGCTCTCTTTGTTTGCATAAATGCCTTGTGTACAAGATTAGATACAATGATTTCCATTCGAATTTTCTATCCTCGGCTCTCTTTGTTTGCATAATTGCCTTGTGTACAAATTAGATACAATGATTTCCATTTAAATTTTTCTATCCTCTGCGATCTTTGTTTGCATAAATGCCTTGTGTACAAGTTAGATACATTGATTTCCATTCGAATTTTCTATCATCTGCTCTCTTTGTTTACATAAATGCCTTGTGTACAAGTTAGATACAATGATTTCCATTTGAATTTCTCTACCCTCTTCTTTTATTTGCATAATTGCCTTGTATACAAGTTAGTTACAATGATTTCCATTTAAATTTTTCTATCCTCTGCTCTCTTTGTTTGCATAAATGCCTTGTGTACAAGTTAGATACAATGATTTCCATTAGAACTTTTTCTATCCTCTGCTCTCTTTGTTTGCATAATTGTCTTGTGTACAAATTAGATACAATGATTTCCATTTAAATTTTTCTATCCTCTGCGATCTTTGTTTGCATAAATGCCTTGTGTACAAGTTAGATACATTGATTTCCATTCGAAATTTTTCTATCATCTGCTCTCTTTGTTTTTGCATAAATGCCTTGTGTACGAGTTAGATACAATGATTTCCATTTGAATTTCTCTACCCTCTTCTTTTATTTGCATAATTGCCTTGTATACAAGTTAGTTACAATGATTTCCATTTAAATTTTTTCTATCCTCTGCGCTCTTTGTTTGCATAAATGCCTTGTGCACAAGTTAGATACAATGATTTCCATTCGAATTTTTCTATCCTCTGCTCTCTTTGTTTGCATAATTGCCTTGTGTACAAGTTAGATACAATGATTTCCATTTGAATTTCTCTATCCTCTTCTTTTATTTGCATAATTGCCATGTGTACAAGTTAGATACAATGATTTCCATTTGAATTTCTCTATCCTCTTCTTTTATTTGCATAATTGCCTTGTGTACAAGTTAGTTACAATGATTTCCATTTGAATTTTTCTATCCTCTGCTCTGTTTGTTTGCATAATTGCCTTGTGTACAAGTTAGTTACAATGATTTCCATTTGAATTTCTCTATCCTCCTCTTTTATTTGCATAATTGCCTTGTGTACAAGTTAGTTACAATGATTTCCATTCGAATTTTCTATCCTCTCTGCTCTCTTTGTTTGCATAATTGCCTTGTGTACAAGTTAAATACAATGATTTCCATTCAATTTCTCTATCCTCTGCTCTCTTTGTTTGCATAAATGCCTTGTGTACAAGTTAGATACAATGATTTCCATTTGAATTTCTCTATCCTCTTCTTTTATTTGCATAATTGCCTTGTGTACAAGTTAGTTAGATACAATGATTTCCATTCAAGAATTTCTCTATCCTCTGCTCTCTTTGTTTGCATAATTGCCTTGTGTACAAGTTAGATACAATGATTTCCATTCAATTTTTCTATCCTCTTCTTTTATTTGCATAATTGCCTTGTGTACAAGTTAGATACAATGATTTCCATTCGAATTTTTCTATCATCTGCTCTCTTTGTTTGCATAAATGCCTTGTGTACGAGTTAGATACAATGATTTCCATTTGAATTTCTCTACCCTCTTCTTTTATTTGCATAATTGCCTTGTATACAAGTTAGTTACAATGATTTCCATTTAAATTTTTCTATCCTCTGCGCTCTTTGTTTGCATAAATGCATTGTGCACAAGTTAGATACAATGATTTCCATTCAATTTTTCTATCCTCTGCTCTCTTTGTTTGCCTAATTGCCTTGTGTACAAGTTAGATACAATGATTTCCATTTGAATTTCTCTATCCTCTTCTTTTATTTGCATAATTGCCTTGTGTACACGTTAGATACAATGATTTCCATTTGAATTTCTCTATCCTCTTCTTTTATTTGCATAATTGCCTTGTGTACAAGTTAGTTACAATGATTTCCATTTGAATTTTTCTATCCTCTGCTCTCTTTGTTTGCATAAATGCCTTGTGTACGAGTTAGTTACAATGATTTCCATTTGAATTTCTCTACCCTCCTCTTTTATTTGCATAATTGCCTTGTATACAAGTTAGTTGCAATGATTTACAATGAAATTTTCCATTCGCTCTTTTTTGCTAAATCCTCTTCGAATTTTTCTCTCTTTGTTTGCATAATTGCCTTGTGTACAAGTTAGATACAATGATTTCCATTTGAATTTTCTATCCTCTTCTTTTATTTGCATAATGGCCATGTGTACAAGTTAGATACAATGATTTCCATTTGAATTTCTCTATCCTCTTCTTTTTATTTGCATAATTGCCTTGTGTACAAGTTAGTTACAATGATTTCCATTTGAATTTTCTATCCTCTGCTCTGTTTGTTTGCATAATTGCCTTGTGTACAAGTTAGTTACAATGATTTCCATTTGAATTTCTCTATCCTCCTCTTTTATTTGCATAATTGCCTTGTGTACAAGTTAGTTACAATGATTTCCATTCGAATTTTTCTATCCTCTGCTCTCTTTGTTTGCGTAATTGCCTTGTGTACAAGTTAGATACAATGATTTCCATTCGAATTTTTCTATCCTCTGCTCTCTTTGTTTGCGTAATCGCCTTGTGTACAAGTTAGATACAATGATTTCCATTCGAATTTCTCTATCCTCTTCTTTTATTTGCATAATTGCCTTGTGTACAAGTTAGATACAATGATTTCCATTCGAATTTTTCTATCCTCTGCTCTCTTTGTTTGCATAATTGTCTTGTGTACAAATTAGATACAATGATTTCCATTTAAATTTTCTATCCTCTGCGATCTTTGTTTGCATAAATGCCTTGTGTACAAGTTAGATACATTGATTTCCATTTGAATTTTCTATCCTCTGCTCTCTTTGTTTGCGTAATCGCCTTGTGTACAAGTTAGATACAATGATTTCCATTCGAATTTCTCTATCCTCTTCTTTTATTTGCGTAATTGCCTTGTGTACAAGTTAGATACAATGATTTCCATTCGAATTTCTCTATCCTCTGCTCTCTTTGTTTGCGTAATCGCCTTGTGTACAAGTTAGATACAATGATTTCCATTCGAATTTCTCTTCTCCTCTTCTTTTATTTGCATAAATGCCTTGTGTACAAAGTTAGATACAATGATTTCCATTCGAATTTTTCTATCATCTGCTCTCTTTGTTTGCATAAATGCCTTGTGTACGAGTTAGATACAATGATTTCCATTTGAATTTCTCTACCCTCTTCTTTTATTTGCATAATTGCCTTGTATACAAGTTAGTTACAATGATTTCCATTTAAATTTTTCTATCCTCTGCGCTCTTTGTTTGCATAAATGCATTGTGCACAAGTTAGATACAATGATTTCCATTCGAATTTTTCTATCCTCTGCTCTCTTTGTTTGCATAATTGCCTTGTGTACAAGTTAGATACAATGATTTCCATTTGAATTTCTCTATCCTCTTCTTTTATTTGCATAATTGCCTTGTGTACACGTTAGATACAATGATTTCCATTTGAATTTCTCTATCCTCTTCTTTTTATTTGCATAATTGCCTTGTGTACAAGTTAGTTACAATGATTTCCATTTGAATTTTTCTATCCTCTGCTCTCTTTGTTTGCATAATTGCCTTATGTACAAGTTAGTTACAATGATTTCCATTTGAATTTCTCTATCCTCCTCTTTTATTTGCATAATTGCCTTGTGTACAAGTTAGTTACATCCTCTTCTTTTATGATTTCCATTCGAATTTTTCTATCCTCTGCTCTCTTTGTTTGCGTAATTGCCTTGTGTACAAGTTAGATACAATGATTTCCATTCAATTTCTCTATCCTCTTCTTTTTGTTTGCATAATTGCCTTGTGTACAAGTTAGTTACAATGATTTCCATTTGAATTTTTCTATCCTCTCTCTTTGTTTGCATAATTGCCTTGTGTACAAGTTAGATACAATGATTTCCATTCGAATTTTCTATCCTCTGCTCTCTTTGTTTGCATAATTGCCTTGTGTACAAGATAGATACAATGATTTCCATTCGAATTTCTCTATCCTCTTCTTTTATTTGCATAATTGCCTTGTGTACAAGTTAGATACAATGATTTCCATTTGAATTTCTCTATCCTCTTCTTTTATTTGCATAATTGCCTTGTGTACAAGTTAGTTACAATGATTTCCATTCGAATTTTTCTATCCTCTGCTCTCTTTGTTTGCATAATTGCCTTGTGTACTAGTTAGATACAATGATTTCCATTCGAATTTTTCTATCCTCTGCTCTCTTTGTTTGCGTAATTGCCTTGTGTACAAGTTAGATACAATGATTTCCATTCGAATTTCTCTATCCTCTTCTTTTATTTGCATAATTGCCTTGTAAAAGTTGATTTCCATTCGAATTTTTCTATCATCTGCTCTCTTTGTTTGCATAATTGCCTTGTGTACAAGTTAAATACAATGATTTCCATTCGAATTTTTCTTTCCTCTGCTCTCTTTGTTAGCATAAATGCCTTGTGTACAAGTTAGATACAATGATTTCCATTTGAATTTTTCTATCCTCTGCTCTATTTGTTTGTATAATTGTCATGTATACAAGTTAGTTACAATGCAGGAAGAATATATGTCACTATTTGTCAAGAACTGGAAATAGGGCGATGTACACAGGGTAGTGTGAGGCCTGATGGTAGAGTAACTAGCATTCTGGCGTCAGTGTCGTAGGTTTCGGGTTCGAGTTCCGGCGGTGACACGAATGTACACTGAAGTGACAAAAGTCATGGGATAGCAATATGCAAATTTTCAGATGGCAGTAGCATCGCGTAGAACAGGTATAAATGCGCAGTGCTTTCGCAGAGCTTTCATTTCTGTTCAAGTTATTCATGTGAAGAGGTTTTTACGTGATGATGACCGCACGACGGAATTAACAGACTTTGAACGCGGAGTGTTAGTTGGAGCTAGACGCATGGGTCATGCCATTTCGGAAATCGTTAGGGAATTCAACATTCCCAGATCCACTGTGTGAAGAGTTTGCCGAGAGTATGAAATTTCAGGCATAACATCCCACCATGGACAGCGCAGTGGTCGACCGCCTGCACTTAACGACCGAGACCGGCGACGTCTGCAAAGAGTCGTAAATTCTAACAGACAAGCAACACTGCGTCAAATAACCGCAGAAATCAATGTGGGACGTACAAGGGACTTGTCTGTTAGAACTGTTCGGAGAAATTTGGCTTTCTTGGGCTATTCCAGCAGAAGACTGACTCAAGTGCCTTTACTGACAGAACGACATCGCTTGCAACGACTCTCGTGGGCACGTGAGCATATCGGTTGGTTCCTAGATGAATGGAAAACCGTGGCCTGGTCCGATGAGTCACGATTTCAGTTGGTAAGAGCTGATGGTAGGGTTCGAGTGTGGCGCAGACCCCACGAAGCCATGGACCCAAACTGTCAGCAGGGCACTGTTCAAGCTGGTGGTGGCTCCGTAATGGTGTGGGCTTTTTCATGGCATGGACTTGGTCCTCTGGTGCGACTGGACCGAACATTGACTGGAAATGCTTATGTTCAGCTACTTGGAGATCACTTGCAGCCATTCATGGACTTCATGTACCCAAACAACGATGGGATTTTTATGGATGACAATGCGCCATGTCACCGGGCCAAAACTGTTCGCGATTGGTTTGAAGAACATTCTGGACAATTCCAACGAATGATCTGGCCACCTAGAACGCCCGACATGAATCCCATCGAGCATTTATGGGACATCATCGAGAGGTCTGTTCATGCCCAAAATCCTGCACTATCAACGCTTTCACAATTATGGACGTCTATCGAGACAGCATGGCTCAATATTCCTGCAGAAGACTTCCAACGACTTGTTGAGTCCATGCCACGTCGAGTTGCTGCACTTCGCCGGGCGAAAGGAGGGCCGACACGATATTAAGAGGTATCCCATGACTTTTTGTCACTTCAGTGTATTTAGTTGTTTGTAAACCATCTCAAGATCGCATATCCCAGTCTAATATGACTGTTAAGATTAGACTGACGACACCATCCCTTAAAAAGAATAAAACTCCTGTTTCGAAATTTGCCAGTAGGCAGGCAGCCTAGGCCCACCGCGAGGCTGTTGCGCCTATAAAGAGGAAAAAAGCAGGGTAGTAAAATCGTAGAGATTCTATGTTACAGTGATTTCATCAATATACAATGCCAGAAAAGATATTTAGCCATCGTAAAGTACAACATAAAGAAGACTGCGGTAGACCTAAAGGGATGTTTAAACTTGAGGTGACAACGATCGTTATAACGCCTCTTGCAGAATCTTATACGCCTCTTGCAGCATCTTATACGCCTCTTGCATTAACCATTCGATGCGTAATCAGGATAACAATAACCACTCAATTCATTGTTGACGACTCATTTATGTGAAAGCGGTTGTGCACACCGGCAATAGTGTTCAAAGTTGTATCGGCTTCTTTCGAAGTATTTCCCACAGATTAAACAAACTGAATCGTATAAGTAGGAGTAAACACTAACAGTTGAAGATATTTTGCCGTTAAATAAGAATTTTAATTAGGAGTAGTTTACACATATATAAAGCAAAATCTCCAAATTCTTTAGAAATACTAATTTTACAAACAAAATATTTCTTTTAGTTTTTGACAAACTCATCTGTCACCTATCAACGCACCACCTATACCTAGGTGGTGTGTTCGTAATAAGTGGAATACGAGACTCAGTGATATAAAAAAATATCGTAGTATTTTATTATTTTATTTTGTTTATTTTATATCAGCAATATATGCATATCTGTTATATTTTATAAATTATGAAATTTTATTAATAATTTCTCTACATTTAGGTATCGTAAAATCATACAGTCAGCCGGATTGTTCATGTTAATGCTTATTATCATGATCACTATTGAATCTCCTTTTTGAATGAGTGAATGCCATGGTTATGCATCTGAATACCCCACTAGATGTTCTCGTTATTGCTTGTCGCATTTGATACCAAACAAACGCGTTTCGCAACAGGTCTTTCCAATTCAGAATATAATCATTATCATCCTTTTTTTTTTTCGTTTCTTTTCGTTGCATTTATTCCATTAGCCATCTGATCTAATTTTTGTGTGTGTTTATATTTACGATGAAAGCCCGTTAATGTGTAACGAAGGAATACTTGTCGTCCGGGAAGATTTTTAAGAGCACTTAGAACAATTTTCGTATCAAATGTACAAAATTGAGAAATTCCCGAAAAACTCTTACAAAATAGCTTGCTTTTCCCGACACTTATACACAATCGCCATCTAATTACCTCTTCCATTTGTCAACGAATCTGCCTACTGTAATATTTAATTATGAAAAGTTAGATTGCATAGAAAGGTTTATTTGGAATGATTTACACAACAATAATAGTAGCCATCATCTAGTGTTTAAATCCCAAACCTACTAAGCCATACATTGTTTAAAAAAATATCTGAATAACATAACACATAGCATAAAACACTGTGCGTATTCTGCGATCTTTACAATGGAAAATTAACTGAACTGAGTTCGACTTAAGTTTTGTGTTAAATTTTGTTTGTTACAAAAAAGATAAAATAGATATTTTAATCGATCACGATAAGTTAATAGTGCGTTCCCAGAAATAACTAAAACTAGGTAAAACCATTTAATGAACCAGTTAATTTTTTTAAAATTTAATGAAAATTTCATAAGAAAGAGAATAAAACGGAAAATGATAATAAATAAAGGAAATAAATAATAATGAATAATAATAATAAAAAATAATAATAATTGAGGAATAATAAATAAGGGGAATAAAATGATGTTTCAAGAAGCATCTAGAATATTAAAGGATAACTTAGCATTTTTAAAGCTCTAATATTATTCTTAATATGGATTTAGATAATGATAAATGTTCATTTAGAGTCTTTTTGATTTGGTGTATTATTAAAGTAAAGGAAAATTTACTGAATTAAAGTAATTACAAATTTAAGAAACATTCATTGTTGTTAACAAATGTGTGATTTGGCAGCAAACAATTCTAATCGATGAACTATTATAATCAGTCGTAATTATGCCAGTCTGGAATATTCAAAGTGACAACTAACTACTGGCCTCTAATGCCTAAGTACTTTTGAATCAGCAATTTACAATTCAGTCAAACTATTTCGAATAAAAAACGGATTGGATTGTATGATATGCATCGTGTATGATATATAATGTTGGATTGTATGATACGAATTGGATCTGGATTGGTGTGATATGCAATGTACTAATTAAAAGTAATTTGTGGACAATTACAAATAAGATAATTCAAAATGTATTATGAAGTTTCAAAGATTTACTTTACAATAATTAGTTTTGTCTTATTTAAATTATTGTTTAAAGCGTTTTACATTGCTAATACACTAACTACATTTCTGTTAGGCCCTGATGCCTAAATGGCTAGCCGCAGGTTTCCGCTTCGCTTCCCGGCGGTGCCAGGGATGTTTGTAGTGGTTCGAAATCCACCTTAAACTGTAGATGCCGGTCTAATACGCTTGTAAAGCCTTGTCTTGAGACTTAATCATACTTCAGCCTTCGTGGTTCTACGCTAAAAGTGAAGCTGAATATTATCCTTAACTCTGGACGTGGTGTAGACTTTCCTGCACCAGGGGGATTAGTAACAACAACAGTTTTGTTGAAATAATGCTTTTCGCAATTATCTTAACTATGAAGTCATCACCACCTGAAATTTATTATTTCTATACGTTGGTTATTTAAAATTATAGTACGCTACAAATCCAACATTTTATTGCAAACACACACATATAGTATTTCCAATCACAACCCTCCCCGAAAAAAGAACTTCTAGTTTATCTCGAAGATTCAGAATACTACATTACTACTTTGAAATCTTTCAAAAATTCTAAAATTAAAATCCCAAAATAATGCTATTATAATTTTAAATAATATATAAATATACCAGTTACTACACAATATTACTTCTTATATTTTTGTTCTTTTATTTCTGAAAAGTGTAGGATCTATCATTTAAATTTTTTAACCTATTTATCGTTATTATTTCTCTCTGAAGTTTTGTGAATCTTTCAATGCTGAATTAATTTATAGTTTTTAGTGTTTTAAAAATTTAAATTCAAATTAAAAGATTGTTTTGAAAAATATTACACCTTTTCTTATTTTTTAAATAGGAACCAATTATAATACCTCTCTGAAATTTTATGAGCTATTTAACATATTTTTGTGCTTATATATGTAAATATTCTGACATTGTCAACATTTTCGGTGAATAAAAACCTATTGATTTCTCCAAATTGGCTCGAGTGACCATTTGGATGATTTAATTCAGAAAGTGGAATTGTAGTTGTTAAATCATATAATAGCACCTAATAGTTGTTGCATGTCGGCAAAGTACGGGCATTTTAATGTTTTAAAAATTTTAAATAAATGGTTGTTTAGAGAAAAATCATCTTTTCCTTTTGAAACCTGAATACATTGTACATTTTCATACATTTTGTAGAAACATGAATACACTCATGTCCATAAATTAAGGATAATGAAGTTCAGGCAAAGAAAGAGATAGAAGCAAAACAAATTTGACTTATTTGTAAGGTCTATTTATTAAACAAAAGATAAAGATCAAAAAAAGATGCTATATGTTTGACATAATTAATAAAAATTGCGATTTTTACTCCCTGGAGCAAATTTCAAAAAGAACCTATTCACAAAAACAGTATAACATGGTTAGTATGATGGTTAATATGGAGTATGTCTACTGGACGATGCAATACTGGCCTTACAACGCCTAGGCATGCTGAGTATCAAATTATCAATCTGATCTTGTGGAATATTAGACCACTCATCAAGCAATGCCTTCCGAAGTTCCGGTTGACAGGTGAGAGGGGATTGACGGGCTGCAATTCGTCGGCCAAGCATATCCCACACATGCTGTATTGATTCAAGTCCGGTGAGTATGCTGGCCAATCAATACGGGGGATATCCTCCAATTGAAAGCATTCGTCTACAATGTTTGCACGGTGAGGACGGGCGTTGTCATCCATAAACAGAAATTCAGCACCCATGGCGCCCCGAAACAAACGTACATGTTGTTCCAGAATGACATCCCGATAGATGTGGCCTGTCATCGTTACACTCTGAACATGCAGGTCAGTTCTGGAACCAAGAATAATTCTGACGAGACAGGTCTGATGCTGTGCTCCGCCTGTTTCTTTTGGCAGTAACTGCTAAATACCTGTCCTCATTCGTCGTTGTAACTCGGGGCGACCTGTGCTGTAACATCTACTCACATTACCATCATCTTGGAATCGTTGCCAAAGCCTGGAGATGACACTCTGGGCGATTCCAAGTTCCTTGGATACTTCCAGCTGGGCACGTCCACATTCCAGTCGTCCGATAATTCTACCACGTAAAAAATCATCCAAATGCTTCCTTTGTGCCATAACTATGCGGTTATTGAACTGAAAGGCTTTTAAAGCACTTGTTAACAATTTTACTTCTTTGCCACCATTCCTTATATACCCCTCTCTTACACTCTCGTCATTGTGACGTACTATCTGCGCCATCTGGTGGTTTCCTGTAATTTTCATATTCTTTTTCAAGATGTGAATTTCTTTTTCAATTCTGCAGGTGAAATTTTTATTTTAGAGTTAATTTTTGTGTGATTCTGAATTATCCTTAATTTAGGGACATGAGTGTACATTACCAGTCCATTTTGAAATTTTGTGAGCTATATAACTTCAATATTATCTATTGTCTACATTTAAAAAGTCTAAACTCTTTTTAGAAATTGAAACAATTCTTTAATATTGTTTTAATAAAATCTTATCTTTTGAAAGAGTGCATATAAAATATTGCATAAACTTTATATCCTGTATGTTGCACATTTATTGAATAATTTAGAAAAAAATATATTGTTAACATCATCAAATAGATTTATACATCTGTGAAGATAATCAAATAGTTTGTATTATTTTGTTGAAATAGGATTTGTATGATTTAGGCCAACAGATTTTCCTAGATGGAGTGATTGTTGTGGCAGTACTCATAATAATTATCTATGGTATGGAATAGAAACCTAGACAACCAAGCTTGTGTTACAACTCTGAACAATGTCTTTCACTCTGTGGTGTTTTATATGTATTCGATGTAATGTATCTTTGTAATCTAAATTTGTAATTCTAATTCCTTTCTGTATAATATACTGTAAATGTTTTTGTTTATTGTTCTTCCAAACGTTCCTCAGCTGGCTCGCATTCCTTTACATCGCGAAAAGATTAAAATTTCAATTATTTCAACATGAATGTTATATGAGAAGCAGTTCTTGTAGAAGAATTTGACATTATTCATTCTACTGTAATTTTGTGTATATATCATTTGGTGCGAAAATATCAAACAAACTAAGCCATGTATGTAGTCAAATCAATTCCCTATTTCATATATGTAAAGTGAAAAAAATATTCCACCTAAACATTTCAGTAGTTTTGTAACATCTTATGTAATCTTTTATGCATAATAAATAATAGAAAAAAGATTTTCAAGCATGAGACATTTTTTTCATAAGACATTTTTTTCAGCGAATCTTTTCATTGACTTTTTTTATTTATATTGTGCGCATTTATAAATCACTGTTGACTTAAACATTATTTTCAACAAGCAAACGTTTTTTATAACTTGCTCTGATTAGGTTTAGAAAGGAATAAGGAAAATATTCCACCTAAAAATTTCAGTAGTTTTGTAGCATCTTATGTAATCTTTTATGTATAATAAATAATAGAAAAAAAAAAATTTCAAGCATGATACATAAGACATTTTTTTTTTTCAGCGAAACTTTTCATTGACTATTTTTATTTATATTGTTTGCATTTATAAATCATTGTTGACTTAAACATTATTTTTAACAAGCAAACGTTTTTTATAACTTGCTCTGATTAGGTTTAGAAAGGAATAAATTCCATAAGGAATAATGTAAGTATTCTACCTAAACATTTCAGTAGTTTTGTAACATCTTATGTAATCTTTTATGTATATTAAATAATAGAAAAAAAAATTTCAAGCATGATGCATGAGACATTTTTTTTCATCGAAACTTTTCATTGACTGTTTTTATTTATATTGTTTGTATTTATAAATCATTGTTGACTTAAACATTATTTTCAACAAGCCCACGTTTTTCACGATTAGGTCTGGTACGGTTGTTATATACATCTAGTATGGGGCACTTCTTTGGGTCTGCCACATATGCTCTTGTCGTTCCTCCTTTTGTCGGCTTCATACATACTGCCTCGCAGGCCAAATATTTCAAACAGCAGACTTCTCCGTTTTTGCAATCTTTAGTGTTGCAGCATATTTTATTTTCATCGCAACTTTCGGGGTCAGCTGCTAGGGTAGGGCAAACTGGATCCATTTGTGAAACAATAAAAAATATTCTGATTGTGGTATATTAATCATATGTTGCATTAAAATTTAAATAATGAATAAAGCACATTAAAATTCACCAGATGAATGAATCATATATGACGAATAAATTAAACCGAATGAATGAGTCATACAAGACAATAAAATTAAAGTCATGAGTGAATCCTACAAAAGAATAAAATTCAACTGATGAAGGAATCATATATCATGAATAAATTAAACTGAATGAATTAGTCATACAGGACAACAAAATTAAAGATATATAATTATCAATGTTGAAGTATGAAAATCAATACTGAATTGTCTAAATTTGTATGAGTATCAATATTGAGTGATGATATATAATTATCAATGTTGAAGTATGAGAATCAATACTGAATTGTCTAAATTTGTATGAGTATCAATATTGAGTGATGATATATAATTATCAATGTTGAAGTATAAGAATCAATACTGAATTGTCTAAATTTGTATGAGTATCAATATTGAGTGATAATATAGAATTATCGATGTTGAAGTATGATTATCAATATTGCGATAATATTCAATGATCAATATTGAATGATGCCTAAATAATTATGAGTACCAATATTGAATAATACCTAAATAAGTATGAGTATCAATATATTTAGTGAGGCTTAATTAATGAGCACCAATATTGAGTGATGCCTAAATAAGTATGAATATCAATATAGAGTGATGCCTAAATAAATATGTTTACTTCAGACAAAGTCAAAATTATAGACTGGATATGCCATTTATTAAATCTAAACTTACTGAGATTTTCTTTTAATGACTCTGGTGGTGGGCAATTATCAATAAATGTACTGAAGTACGCTCCATGTAAATGCATGTACTAAAATAATTTCAATTCTGCAACGGAATTTGATGGGTAATTAAAGATACGTTATTTTCAATTATCTAGAGATTGAATCTTCTGTCATTTGCTAATGTGAGGATTGTTGTAAAGATTGCATATATGTATAGCTTGGTGTGGTTTGTCACTTTACGATCATTTTTGTACACTTTAGGCTAATTAAACCGGTACCTACATTTTAACGTGGATTCCGAACCATTAACAAACAATCATATATATGTGTAGCAGATTCAACGTTAGTCAAGGCCACCACCAACTTTGGAACAAACATCCCTCAAGAAAGATACATGTTTTCCAATTAGGGGAGTGTGCTAAGTAAAGGAAAGTCTACGAAGTACTTTCAAAGAGACTACTTACATTTGTATTTATATTATTCTATGTGTAGCTACTATCGGCGTTAAATTTTATGTAAATCTGTAATTCTGGGGTTATTTAGAATATTATTTTCATCAGGGAATGACCTATTCTTGAGTTAAAAATCTCCTCATAAAATCGCATAAAAATTTTGTATGTATGAATGATATAGTTTCTGAAGATTTTGATATCTAAACTTACCTCCCGTTCGCTTTCCGTCCACTGTAAAAATAAGAACAAAAATCAAGTATAGGTACTGCATATCCTAAAAGAAGAAAATATCAATTATTGTATTACAAAAAATTGCCATCTCAAAATTTTATAAATTATTTCTATATTGATAATACTACTGTGACAAAAAATGAGACCAATTATGTTTTTACAAAAACTCTTTATTTAGTCTTCCAAATTTTGTTGATGTCCTTCAAAGTAATCCCCACCGGACGCAATGCACTTACACCAACTTTTTTTCCAATCCCCAGTGCATTCTGAACATTCATCGGCAGGGATGGCCTTAAAAGCGCTTAGATTCACGTTGAAACTCCGCGCGTGGAGATTGTCGTAGACTGTACTGAGATCTTCGACTGCGATATCTACTACTGTGTCCAAAAAGTAAGACCAATTTTCAATTTAAATTTTCCGCGCATATAGTATTTCAATTTTTTTTAGGTTGTTGGCACTGTCTTTGACATCTGTGTGAAATTTCTCGTCAAAATATTCATTAGTGTTTGAGTTACGCTAAACCTGATTCCGGCGATTTTTGAAGTGTCTGAATTAAATGAACAAGAACTTCGTTTTATTGCTTGTGGAAGCGCAAGTTTTGCAAGATAGCGCAACGCTAAATTTTGTTTGTGGAAGCGTATAAAGAGATTCGGTGAGCATTCCTGTATCGGAATGCATTGTTCAGAAGTGGTAAAAACGGTTCAAAGAAGGCAGAGAAAGCGTTGAAGACGAAGAACGCTCTGGTCGACCCCCAACCTCAACCGACGAATCTCACGTCCAAAAACGTAAGATTTGATGTTTCCAAACAGTCGATTTACAATTAGAGAACTTATTGATAATGTTGGAATTTCGAAATTTCATTTTAAAAGATGTTTACGTCCTCAAACACGTCAAATCTCGATTGGTACCGAAAACATTGAATGCGCCTGCTCACACTGTGTTGATTCTTCGAGATTTTTACGAAAATTGAAATTCATATCGTTCCTCAACCACCGCATTCACCTGATTTAGAATCGTGCTACTTCTGGCTATTCCCTAAACACAAAAGACCACTCCGGGAAAACTGTTTTGAGTCGACTGAAGAGACATTTCAAAAATCGCTGGAATCAGTTTTAGCATCTCCCAAAGGCAAGCATAACTCAAACACTAATGAATATTTGGACGTTAAATTTCACACAGATGTCAAGAACAATGCCAAGAACCTAAAAAAGAAAAAAAAAAAGAAAATATCATATGCACGGAAAATTTAAATTGAAAATTGGTCTTAATTTTGGACAAATTAGTAGCTGCTAAAATATTATTCATCTTTACACTTTGCCTCAAAACATTTATTGCAATAAAAAACAATACTTCCATTGCTTCAAAAAATATACATCGAATTAAAAAAAGTAATATAAAAAAAAAAATTTCAAGACAATTCCTACTTTTTTTCACTATATTGTAGAAAAGTCCTTTACAAAAAAAAAGTTGAAATTTTTCTATTACATGTGGCGCCATCTGTTGGTAGATACATGCAACTTAAATCTAAAAAAACTAAAATTAATGAATTAAATTTAATTATTGAATTAATATTTGAAAAAACTGTATTAACATCAAGTGTCATCCACTACAAGTTCAAAAATGTCTTTGAACTTGAGTGGATGAATAAAAAGTATTTTGTTAACGATTGAAAATTTGAACAAGATATATATATAGGAAGAGTGGGAAATAACAGTAGGAATTGAAAAAAAGGTTTCTATGATGATTTGTGAAATTAGTTAACATGGAGTGTATTCTGATCCTAAGGAATCAAAATAAAGTTATATAATTAAACATTAAATGTATTTTTCAACTATTGTACGATTAATCAAAAATTGAATGCAACATTATGTTTTCCATTTTAGACAATTCAAGGAATCCTTAACATTTAAATTTATATATAAATAAATGATGTAAAAAATTGATATTTTCTGTAAAAGAATAGTAAGAAAAAAATAAGATTAAAAGAACTTTTATGGCAAATTATTATGATAAGGCCGAAATTTTGATACCATTCATAAAATTAAAAGCTTAGAGCACAAATAAGTAAATATTATATTTACAATTTATAATAAATTTAATATAAATAATTATAATAATTTAAAATAATTAAATTGATGCCTTGCCATTTTTCTATAAATGTTGCTTGGATATAATTTATTTTCGTAAACCATCATTTTTCTGGGCATTAGGAATAAAATCTGCATGTATTCTGTTAAAATATTTATATTATAAAAAAAACATAATTTTTATGCTTATTATTAGTAATTTACAATTATTAAATAAATGCTCTGACAGAGAAATTAAAAAAAAAAAAAAAAACTTGTCCATTTTATATAATTCATTTTTGTAAACCATCAAACTTTTTCATTACACACTATTACAATGGTAGAGATATTCTACTTACAAAATGAAGTGTTCATGTTTAAACGTAAAACATTTATTCAATTAAAATATTTACATGATTGCAAAGACAATGTTTATGCTGTTATTAGTAATGCTTTACAATCTTTACGCTAGTATTAAATAAATGCTGTTCAATTTAAATTTTTTAAAAATTGCGATTTTTGAAATGTCTGAATTAATTGAGCAAAGTACTTTGCATCAAATTTTGTTTGCGGAAACATATAGAATGTTGCAGAAGGCATTCGGTGAGCATTCCTATATCGGAAAGAAATGTTTAAAAGTGGTAAAAACAGTTCAAAGAAGGCAGAGAACGCGTTGAAGAAGAAGAGCCATCTGGTCGACTATAAACCTCAACTGATGAAACTCACGTTCAAAAAATTAAAGATTTGGTGCTTACAAACAGGTCATTTACAATTACAGACCTTGCTGATGATGTTGGAATTTCAAAAGGATCGGTCAATTCCATTTTAAAAGATGTTTTGGGCCTCAAACGTGTCAAATCTCGATTGGTACCGAAAACACTGAATGAGCCAGCTCCCACTACATTGATTCTTCATGACTTTTTCAGCAAAAATGAAAGCCATATCGTTACCACAACCAACATATTCACACTGTGCAACTTCTTGTTATTCCCTAAACTCAAAAGATCATCCCGCGGACACCGTTTTGAGTCGATTGTAGAGATTCAACGTGAATCGCCACGCGCTTTGAAATCCATCCCTGACGATGATTTTTTAGCTTGCATTGAGAAGTTCAAAAAAGTTGGCAGCATAAAGGCATTGTGTCCGGAGTCGATTACTTTGAAGGCGATGAAATAAATTTGGAAGCATAACTAAAGAGTTTTTAAAAAATTGTTCTAACTTTTTGGGCCCAACAGTATTCTAACCTCAAATTTCCTTTCTCAATGTAAAGACATATGATGTTTAATTTACCATTCGATATTTTACTGTTACTAAAATTTCATAAAAATTTAATTGTTTTACATATAACATAAACAGCATGCCATAAATAATGCAAAAAAAAATAATAACAATCTCATTTCTATACACCTAGAATTTAAGCCTGCAAAGAACATGTGTATAGCACATGCAATTTTTGTTCTTCTTAAAAAGAAAAAAACATTGAACAACTAAGTAAATATTCAAGCAAAGAATCTATTTGTTATTTTGTGGAATATATGTGTTTATATTTTAAGTCGTTCAAAATATTCAAACGAATATTATACAATTATTTATAAATGAAAATGAAAATTACGAATAATTCAAATATCATCATAAAATATACATTAATTACATACATAGATAAAATTAATTTATGACAACAATTAATGATTTAAAATTAAAGAGATATCAATTAGTACCCAATTCTTACTTATTACGCATTATTCACAAAAAAATTATATAAATTTATAGAATAAAAATCTTACTTTTAATCTCCAAGCGTCAGTTCTGTCTTCTTCAAAATAAATATTCCTTATATAACGTTGCTAAAGCAATATTACGCAATTCTTAGCAAACAATTGAAATAAAATGTCATAATCACAAATTAATACCTGAAGGCATGCATTTCGTTTTCTCGTAATTTCTCTTGAGAAACACTGTTTACTTAATTTCTTCAGCTTCCATTTCAAAATCTATACTGAATTCATCATTAGCAAATATTAAAACTAAATAATTAAATGCTACTGTGCCTATCATGTAAGACCAATTATTTTTCTTTATTCCTTCTATTAGCTCACGCTATCCCTATATATATATTGTTCAAATTTTCAATCGTTAATAAAAATTTTTTTTTTTTCATCCACTCAAGTTCAAATACGTATTTTTTTGAACTTGTAGTGGATGACACTTGGTGTTAATGCAGGGTTTTTTTTTTTTCAAATATTAATTCAGTAATTAAATTTAATTAATTAATTTTAGTTTTTTTTTTTAGATTTAAGTTGCACATATCTACCAATAGATGGGGCCAGATAAACTTTAAAAAATGAATGAAAATTATTTATAAAGGACTTTCTGCAATATAAAAAAAAAAAAAGAAGGAATTGACTTTAAAAAATTTGTTTTTATATTACTTGTTTTTCAAAAACTCTTTATTTATTCTTCCAAATTTATTACATCGCCTTCAAAGTAATCCCCTCCAGACAAAATGCACTTATGCCAACCTTTTTTTCCAATCATAAATGCATGCTAAAAAGTCATTGGCAAGGATGAACTTCGAAGCATGCGCTGATTCACGTTGAATCTCTTTTTAATCGACTCAAAACGGTGTCCACGGAGTTGTCTTTTGAGTTTCGGGAATAGCCCACAATTCACACGGTGTGAATACGATGGTTGTGGAACGATATCATTTTTGGCGAAAAAGTCATGAAGAATCAATGCAGTTGGAGCTGGTTCATTCAGTGTTTTCGGTACCAATCGAGGTTCGACGCGTTTGAGCCCACTTTTAAAATGGAATTGCCCTATCCTTTTGAAATTCCAACATCATCAGAAAGGTCTCTAATTGCAAATCAATGGTTTGCAAGCACCAAATCTTTAATTTTTTGGACATGAGTTTTGTCGGTTGAGGTTGATGGTCGAACAGAGGGCTCTTCATCTTCCTCTGCCTTCTTTGAACTGTTTATACCACTTGTAAGCATTTCTTTCCGATATAGGAATGCTCACCGAATGCGTTCTGCAACATTCTATACGTTTCCGCAAACAAAATTTAATGCAAGTTTTTGCTCTATTAATTCAGACATTTCAAAAATCTCCGGTATCAGTTTTAGCGTCTCACAAAGCCAAGCGTATCTTATCTCAAACACTGATGAATATTTTGACGTTAAATTTCACACTAGTGTCAAGGACAGTGACAGCAACCTAAAAAAAAGAAAAAAAATTGAAATTCCATAAGCACCGAGAATTCATTATATAAATGTCAAAAATGTATAACAATAAAAAGTAAGAATTTGTTGAGGAAGCCATTGTTAAACTTTAAATTACACTTTTGCCGTCATTTTTTATTTTACTTGTTTTATTTTATTCAATTCCTTCTATTAGCTCACACTCTCCCTATATATATATCTTGTTCAAATTTTCAATCGTTCATAAAATACGTTTTATTCATCCACTGAAGTTCAAATACATTTTTTTGAACTTGTAGTGGATGACACTTGACGTTAATATAGTTTGTTTCAAATATTAATTCATTAATTAAATTTAATTAATTAATTTTAGTTTTTTTTAGATTTAAGTTGCATATATCTACCAATAGATGGCGCCAGATAAACTTAAAAAAATTAATGAAAATTATTTGTAAAGGACTTTCTGAAATAGAGTGATAAAAAGTAGAAATTGACTATGGAATTTTTTTTTAATATTACTTGTTTTTTTATTTATTTTGAACAGTGCAACTCAAAGAAGAAATCATAAAGTTTAATAAAATTTATTCCAAATTTAATTTGTAGTAGAACAAAGATAAATTTAAATTTTTAAAAATATATTTCAAACCCAGAAAAACCATTGTGGTACAAAATGAAACATAGTTATATGCATCAGAGTAACAGCATTTCTGACAGTTTCTATATGAGCGAAAAATTCAGCTTTATTGTATACTAGATGATTGTCTGTAATATTATTCATCAGTTTCCGCATAACAAAATCCCACATATTTCCAATTAATAACATTTCTGATTAATAGATAAACCTAGGGACAAATGCATTCTTTCGTCAGCGAAGGCCATGAAAACTTACAGAAAATGCCAGAATTTTTTACTAATCAAACAATTGATACAAAATTGCTAATTCGTTATTAAATAAATTGGAGAAAATTTTCATTATTAACATAATCGAATAGATTTATACTTTCGTAAAGATTATAAAATAAATTGCGTTATTCTGTTTAAATAGACTTCCAAAAATCTTTGGTATGATTGGTGATCCCAAGTCTTCCATGGTGTTGATATTGGGAGTACTTACTCATAATTAGCGATTGCAATACCGAAATACCGAATGTCGGTATGTTGAGCCATTTGTACAATTTTGTAATACCGGTATTCACAAGTTTAAATACCGTTTTTTCGGTATTTACAAGAAATTTAGAATTCTTATCTGTGAAATTCTTATTCTTATCTATGAATTCTTATTCAGAATTCTTATCTGAAAACTAGATATTCTTATCTGTGAAAACAAGGTTGTAGTTGTGTAGAAAGTGTGTAATATTTCGATATTTTTTTTAAATTGCTGAGTTTCTTATTTACATTGTATTTGCATATCATACTTTAGAGTTCAAAATATTTTTCTGATTTATTATATATATACTCATAAATAATACTCCATAATAATGAATACGAATAACTTTAAAGAACCTAAAAAATCAGTTGATAATACTTCGGTTTGATTTCATTATTTATATGTTGAAAAGAATATGGTGGCACACTGTAAATAGTGTTCAAGAGTTATTAAAGTAAATGGAGAAAGTACATGTGGACTCCATACACATTTAAAAACGAAACATGATACTAATTTGTTAAAGAGGAAAGAATCTAATTGCGATGAAGATACAAATTCAATAGATGGTTTCTAAGCCCAAACCATCAGGGATTTTAGATTATTTTGGAAAAATATATAGTTTGGATGAAATTATAAGTAAAATGACAGCATTAGATGGTTTGTCATTTTTGCTTTCTTTCTTTTTCTAAAATTTCAACTACCGGTATTAAAACTGGTATCCCCGTATTAAGATCTAAAAACACCGAATATCGGTATTGAACTTTTGGTCCGATATTGCAATCCCTACTCATAATTATCGTCCATAAAATTGAATAACACCTTGACTGTCCAGCTTGAGGTTTGCACAATATGCTACTAAATAATATATCCAGGTAGATATCATTTACCTTTTTAGTGTTTAACATTTGTTGTTTGGCTTTATAGTATTATTTCAGAAAAAAATCTTCAGTTTTCACTGTTATATTCTTCTAAAAGCCTAGCTTTTCTTTGAAGAAAATTTAAAAACTTAAATTAAACTGAAACATCTCGAACATTTAAAAACTCAAGTTGTATGCAAAAGCATGTATTTCAACAATACATGCAAAATCGATGTATTGTAATCTTTAATAATTTTAAAGTTGAAGCTTCTACACTATTCTGAATTTTACAATGTTGTTTTTGTGATATCTTTGTGACTTGAGAATAAATTTATTAGGAAAAGTATTTTACTTGATTTTTGACAATTTTAATCGATTTGTTTTTATTTTATTTAGGATTTAATATTTGAAAAAAAAGTATTTCCCAATGAATATTTAAAATTATGCAGCCTATTATGTTCAAAGAAGGACTTTTTATTTAATAATCATTTCCAATATTACGAATTATTATTTCAAAACAAATATTACAATATCCTTTGTAAGGAAGGCAAACTTATAATTGACGAAAAATAAATAATAAAGTAAAAATAAACACGAAACTTTTAATGATTTCTTAAAAATAAGAAGAATTCAGAAGTACAAAGACACACTAAAATAAAAATGAAAAAAAAATGGTTTTGAAGGCAGTTAATGCGGTCAGAAAGCGATTTTTTCATGCGATTTTTTAATTTTAATTTATTTAATTAATGCGATTTTTTAATTTAAATGGTTCAATTAACAGAAAATTTCATTTATTTTTTAAGAAATGGCTTATTTTTAAAGCAAACGCTGCAAGTTTCAACTGTAAAATTTATGTAAAATTTATATTTATAAATCTCACTCATATACTTTTGATAAATATTATGGACAACTGGAAAAAGTGTCGAATTGAAAAAATTAAAAATAATCTTAAGTTTATAGCACTTCACATATTTTTTTATACACTGGCCTCCAAAAGTTAAGCCACAGTTGGTTTTTTGCGCCCAATTTGCAAATGAATGAATGTAGAAGCACCAAATTTGGATGGCATGTGAACAAAACAGTTATGTATTGACTGCAACATAGAACTTTACATAAAAAGAACACAAATAGGATTTATAACAGAAAAAATGCAATCTCGCTGGAAAAGTCTTTGAATAGAAAATAATAATCACAGTTTTATGTAATATAATGTCACAGAAACGTAACAAAAATTAATTTAATAAAGTATATGCCCACCTCTAGTTTGAATTCATTGGCAGCATCGACTTTCTATGCTGTCAATTAAGTAGTTGGTTACCGAAGAAAGCTATTTTTTCATGCGAATTTTAATTTAAATGGTTCGATTAACAGACAATTTCATTTATTTTTATGAAATGGCTTATTTTTAAAGCAAACGCTGCAAGTTTATACTACAAAAATAATATATCAAATATTTATAAATCTCAGATATCTTTCATTTAATTTTAATATGTTTCATGGGCAACTGGAAAGGTATCGAATTGCAAAAATTTTAAATTATATTAAGTTTATAGCACTTCACATGTTTTTTATACATCAAAGAATACGTGTTCTTTCCTTAAGGAATTTCAGGAGTACAATCCATATTTGCATATTTTATGAGAAGAAACCTGAAATCTGAAGGCTGTCATTTCTGGCAATGTGTGTAAATAGTATTTTAGACAGTCAGCCTCTTAGTATGGGCTTTCAGCACAGTTGTCTGTCAGAATTGTCAGTTACTCACCAGACAGCCTGATTATCGGTGGGAAATTTCTGCAAATACTATCATAAATGCCACTAATTTTTTTTTAAAGTTATTATTACTTGAATCCTTAGCGAATTCAGACATGAATTATTTTGTGCGTTTGTATAGTTATCATTTTTTACGATTGCTGAATATAGGGGAACTTCATGTTCCATGTTTCTTGTTTAAATTATATGAAGGTAAAAGTATATGAAAGTTATCTGAGATTTATAAATATTTAATATATTATTTTCATAACAGAAACTTGCAGTATTTGCTTTAAAAATAAGCTACTTAAACAGATCAACACACCAACGACGAAGTCAGGTCATTGACTAATAACTAACTAACATATGGAAGAAACCCCATTCTAAGCAGGCTACTACTACTACTGCATCACACCACATCACTGTGAATAGAGATGAGTTGCCCCTTTAATGTTTGAGAATAATGTGGATGTTTAAAATAGGGTCTGATTGGGCTCTGTGACGCTCTACGGTCATATTAAACCGGGACCTACGATTTAAAGTGAACACCGAACCACTGTAAACATCCCTGACACTACCGGGATTCGAACCCGAAACCCTGTGGTACCGAGCGCCAGAGCGCTTTCCATTCGGCCATCAGGAACCCCATATACTAAGCAGTTTCACTACGGATGAGACACTTTATACTCTTTGTCAGAAATGCCATTAAATTTCCTCATTCCTAAAAGCAAAATCTGTAACCACGTCGCCAGTAATTCGAACCTCAGCCCTTCAACACGTTAGAGAGTTATTTTTTTCTCTCTATCACGCATGCTCAAAGGAAATTGCTCATGCATATTTGTAATAATGTTTCCTATGAGCATGCGAGCTAGGAGAAAAAAATACCGTATTTTTAAAATACGGTATGCAAAATCTCTCTATTAACTGAACACTTTACCGTTAAGTTACAAGTTAGGCTACTGCGTGTGGTCTGTGAATATGAAATGATATGACGCTACATGTTATAGGATATTAAAGCAGGGGGGCGGATCAAATAAAAATAGAACCCCGTATGGAAAAAAATTCTTAACTCTCCTGCAATCAGCCTTCTTTTTCCTCAGCACTACAGCCTCTTACAGTCCAAGGCAATCTCCATGAGCTTCCTCCAATCCCCATGAGCTTATTCCAATCTCCACGATCTTCCTCCATCTTACTGTATCCGGGGCAATAGATCGCCATCTGTTGACTCCTAAACACTTTAGATCTCTTTCGACTGAATCAACCCATCTGCTTGAAGGCCTTCCCTCTTCTTCGGGTGCCTTCAATTTTTGAAAAAGTAACTTCTTTTGTTGGATTTGGATCGTTATATCTGAAAATGTGTCCCAGCCATCTAATACGGCGGGCTTTTATAACTTTTACAATACCAGGTCCTTTGAATTTGTCTGTAAATTTCATGATTATATTGTATTCTGTATACAACATTTATAACATATGCATCTGTTTTAATGTCTTGTCTGTAACTGGCGGTTCCAACGCTTTCTTTAAGTTAGCTCTGTGCCAAGTAGTAATTGTTTGCCTCAAATATTGCTGTGCCGAGCAATTACTGTTCATGCCTGCACTATGGATCATCATGCATTGCACTACTATCACTTTTGGATATTTTGACTAAGGCGTGCATTTCATTTTTTGATAATTACTTTAAAATACGCTATTGTTTAATTCGTTTTTTGTCAAGAACAATTAATAAAACTTAAAGTGGAAATGAAACATCAATAGTGCTTGAGGTATAGAGTTTCCAAAATATTTTTCATCAACAATTCAAAAACAATTTCATCTGTATACAACATTTATAACATATGCATCTGCTTTAAAATTTTGTCTGTAACTGGTGGTTCCAACGCTGACTTTAAGTTAGCGCTGTGCCGAGTAATAATTGTTTGCCTCAAAATTGCTGTGCCGAGCAATTACAGTTCGGGCTTGCACTCATGATCCAGAATGATTCTGTGTCCAGAAGACATGTTCCAAGTCGACTATGAGCTACAACACCTGCAGAAGACAATTTTATAGCTCTCTCGGCCCGAAGGAGAAGAAGCATTTCTGTGCCCACAACTTGTTGCAGACCAATCTGTAGCATCATGGAGAAGAATATCCGCTGGTACGATGTGAAGGCATCTTCATAATTCATCATGGAGAAGAATATCCGCTTGTAAGATGAGAAGACGTCTTCATAATTCAAGTCTGTATACAAGGCGACAAGTTGTACGTTTCCCCCTCAACGGACGACAGAGAAGGGTCCGCTTACCTTGGGCAGGAAAACAAGTTTCCTTGACCAAACAGCGATGGGCTAATGTACTCTTTGCAGATGAGTCCAGGTTACTACCGGAGAGCGATTCAGGACGTCTGCTGATCTGAAGGGAACAAAGCGCAAGATACCATCAATCCAACACTGGTGAAAAGCACAGTTACCGAGGTGGCAGAATAATGGTTTGGGCAGGGATCTCACTCGGTGGTCACACTGACCTGCATGGGTTCCAGAGAGGAACTGTGACTGGTTTCAGATATCGGGATGAGATCCTTGATCCATATGTCCACCCATATGCCGGCGTAATCGGCAGTTTTTTCATTCTGACGGATGATAATGCACAACCTAACCGAGCTATAGTTGTTGAGGAATATCTAGAGGGTATTAGTCTGGAGCAAATGGAGTAGCCAGCTCTATCTCCAGACCTGAATCCGATAGAGGATCTTTGGGACTATCTTGTTGGTTTCTGCTTTAAGTCCTACTCCAAGGTCTTTAGGAGACCTGCCCAAAGCTTACTCCGTGTCTGGTCTTCGCTTCCCATTTCGGTAACCGTCAACTTAATTGACAGCATGGAAAATCTATTCCGCCAGTGCATTCAAGCTAGGTTTCCCTTATTAAAACTCATTTTTGTTATGTTTCTATGACATTTTAAAACAAAAAACTGTGATTATTATGTTTGCCAAGAATGGAATTTTCAAGAGAGATGGCTTTTTTCTTTTGTTGTTAATCATTTTTTTGCGTTTTTATTATGTAAATTTCTGTGTTGCAGTCAATACGTACCTGTTTTGTCACCTGTCATCCAAATTTATTGTTTCTACGTTCATTCATTTGTAAATTAGGCTCAAAAAACCGGCTGTTCCTTAACTTTTGGAAGACAGTATATTATTAAACTTACCTGAAATAGCGAAGCTCAAAATGAGCTTCCATTTCGATTGTAAAAGAGGAAGAATTCAGATTGTAGGAAATTATTTCCATTTGAATTTTTCTACCCACTACTCACTTTGTTTGTATTATTGCCTTATATACAAGTTAGTTCTCAGAAACATATGCCACTATTTGCAAAGAACAAGGAAATAGGGTGGAATAAGCAGGGTAGTAAAATGGAAACCAATTAGGTTACAGAGGTGTCACCAATCTACAATGATGGACAGAATATTTAACCCTAGCAAAATACAGCATTCTTTGGCCTTCGGTGCCACAGGTTTCGGGTTCGAATCCTGGCAGTGCTATGGATGTTTGTAGGGGGTTTGGATTCTACTTTAAACCGTAGGTCTAACAAGTCTAATATGACTGTACGGCAGACAACCTTGCCTCGTAAAAAAAGAAAACATCTCAATCTCGATGGCCCTTGCCCACCATGGGGCTGTCGCGCCAATGAAGAAGAAGAAGAAAATACAGCATCAAAAATGCGATAGACTTAAAGTGACGTCAAAACAAGAGAAGACAGAGATCGTTATAATGGTTCTTACTCTATATTACACATCATTTCACACCAATAACGACTCATTCAAGTAAAGGGTCATTGTTGACGACTCATTCAATTGAACGTTATTGTGCATACCGACAAAGGCGTTTACAGTTGAATAGTTGGTTACAGTTGTAATAATGTATGATATGTTATGTACTAATCCGAATTAATTTGTGGACAGTTACAAATAAGAAACTTAAAAGATGATTAGTGATTTCAGAGATATATTTTACAGTAAATAGTTTGTTTCTTATTTATATTATTGTTGAAAGTGTTTTTCATTACTAATACATGAACTACACATTTGGTAAAAGAATGCTTGTTTTCCCAATTTTCTTAACTGTGAAGGCATTACCATCTGAAATTAAATATATTATTTATAATTACTATACATCATTTATTTATAATAACTGTATGTTACAAATCAACAAGATTTTATTGCAAAATCACATACTCCCCTCCATAAAAGTAGAATTTAAAGTTTATCTGGAAGTTTCAAAACACTACATTTCTACTTTGAAACAGTACTACTATTGCTACATTACTACTTAGAATGAATTTTTGTGCATATATATTTTAAAAATTCTAGAATTAAAATTCAAAATATTCATAGTGCTAATCTTAAAAAATGTATAAATATTTCAGATATTACACATTATTATGATCACACATTATGATCAATTATTTATTTTTTTTAACTGTTTACTGCTATAATCTCACTCAAATTTTATGAGCCCTTTAATATTGAATTAGTTTTTTTAGTATTTGTTTATGGTTTAGTGCAGTAGAAAAATTTAAAATTAAATTAAATGATTGTTTTGAAAAATATTACACCTTTTCTTATTTTTTAAAGTAGGAACTCATTATCATTCCTCTCTGAAATTTTATGAGCTATTTAACATATGTTTGTGCTTATATATGTAAATATTCTGAAATTGTAAACATTTTTGATGAATAAGAACATATTAATAATTGGCTCGAGTGACCATTTGGAGGATTTTTTTTCAGAAAGTACAGTTGTAGTTGTTAAATAATACAATAACACCTAATAGTTGTTGTATGTCGGTAAAGTGCCGGCATTTTAGTGTTTTACAAATTTTAATTGAATAGTTGTAAAAAAAAGTAATCTTTTCCTGTTGTTTAAGCATGGATTCATTATAATTCGACTGTGAAATTTTGTGATCTATTTAACTACAATATTATTTAGTGTCTATATTTAAGAAAGACTAAACTCGTTTTAAAAAAATTGAAACAAGTCATGAATAATGTTTTAATAAAATCTTATCTTTTGAAAGAGTGCATACAAAATATTACATAAACTTTATATCCTGTATTTTGCACATTTATTGAATAATTTAGAAAAACATATATTATTAACATTATCAAATAGATTTACATCTGTGAAAGCACAACTGTGGTTTATACTTCTGTGTATACAAAGATAATCTAATAGGTTGTATTATTTTGTTGAAATAGGCTCGGTATGAATAGGCCAACAGATTTTCCTTGATGGAGTGATTGCGGTTTCAGTACTCACAATAATCATACATGATACGGAATAGTTCTCTAGACTGTCAAACTTCTTACAACTCTGATCTTACAACTCTGGAAAAATGTCCTTCACCTCAATAAGTGTTCAATGTAATGTATCTTTAATATAAGTATCTTTGAAATCCAAATCTGTAATACTAAATTCTTTCTTTGAAATATGCTCTAAAGGTTTTTGTTTATTATTCTTCCTTGCTTCTTTGAATCTGACCAAATAAATCAATAGAATAATTTTTCATGTTATTTTTAACTGTTTTAATTTATTTTTCAATTTTCTTGAAGTAAAAATGATTAAAATATTGAACTTCATAATAATTTAAAAATAAAAAAAAAATCTTTGATTTTCTAATTAAAATTACATGTATATCATCCAAACGTTCCTCAGCTAGCTATTCCTTTACATCGAGAAGATTAAAATTTCAATTATTTCCAAGAGGCACGTTGAATGCTACATTAAGAAGCAGTTCAAGTACATGATATTCAATATTCAAATACTTATTTTATACAATGTAAAACAATGACTACAAAGCAATGGCTATACGCCATAAAACCTAAACTACAACCAGGGCTGGATTTTCCTGTAGGCTAACTAGGCTTCAGGATAGTACCTCAAGATCAAGAGGGGCCTACATCTAAATTGTTAGCAAAATTAGAATTACACTATTCTAAAAACAGTAAACACTAAAACACTTAATCAAAAATTAGGATAAATTCTACATATATGACTAATAAACAAACATAAAAATGTATTGGTTAAAATCAACGCGTTCGGCTCATTGGATCTGTTCGTTTGTATATACTAGATTGCACCAAAGTTCACTGATTGTTCATACGTTCACTGATTGCTATGGCAAATATTGACGCATCTTATGCTACTAAGCTCTGGTTTGTTCTTGCATAAATAAAGTGTAGATTGGAACAGACAAACGAACAGACCTATTGACATCCCGACGTTCGGTTATATTCTTATAACTTCGATGATATGTAACCCGTGTTAATGTTATTAGAAAAGATTCTTATTTTAGGATTACGTACACGAGCATTTGATTCTCGCTTTTTGAGTTCAGTAGGTTCAATACTTTAGTGAAGTGAATACAGACTTTTGAAACAAAATTTTGTGACAACATTGATATATTGATATATATCACAGTAATGATGTATTTTATTATCTCTCATCTAATTTACAAACTTAAAAGTGAGAGGTAAAAGTGCTTTAAAGTGGAATAGTCTAGGACCCCTTTTCATCTAAATCTGGCCCTGACTACAACTAATGAACTTTAAATTCTTAAAAACGATGGATCACCTCACGGTTGCCCCGCATCCAAAGTCAACATTGGTCTCAAGAAATTTCAAACTGAAACGATTATCATGGGAAAAACCAGCATGTCAGATTTCTGAGAAAATGTCAGCAAGATTTTAAATACACTCATCTCCATAAATTAAGGATAATGAACAGGCAAATAAAGAGGCAGAAGCAAAACAAATTTGACTTATTTGTAAAAAGTTCGGTGAGTATGCTGGCCAATCCATACGTTTGATATCCTCCAATTGAAGGCATTCGTCTACAATGTTCGCATGGTGAGGACGGGCGTTGTCATCCATAAACAGAAATTCATCACCAATGGCTCCCCGAAAGAAACGTACATTTTGTTCCAGAATGACATCCCGATAGATGTGGCCTGTCATCGTTTCACTCTGAACATGCAGGTCAGTTCTGGAACCAAGAACAATTCCTCCCCAAACGAGCCATCCCGCACCAGCGTAACGGTGTCGTTCAATGGTGTTCTCTTGGTGGTAACGGGTATCTGGCGCTCTCCATATGAAAGTCCGGCGAGAATCAGACTGCAAACTAAACCTGGACTCGTCGGAAAACATCACACAAGACCACTGTTGCGGTGTCCACAATGTATGCTCTCTACTCCAGGTTAATCGCTGGCGACAGTGAGCTGCGGTAAGTGGAACACATCTGACAGGCCTACGAGCATATAGACCAATGTGCCCTAAGCGTCTGTACACGGTCTACCTTGAAACTGTCGTACCGGTAGCTGAAGAGAGCTGACGAGACAGATCTGATGCTGTGCTCAGTCTGTTTCTTTTGGCAGTAACTGCTAAATACCTGTCCTCATTCGGCGTTGTAACTCGGGGGCGACTTGTGCTGTAACATCTACTCACATTACCACCATCTTGGAATCGTTGCCAAAGCCTGGAGATGACACTCTGGGCGATTCCAAGTTCCTTGGATACTTCAGCTGGACACGTCCACATTCCAGTCGTCCGATAATTCTACCACGTAAAAATCATCCAAATGCTTCCTTTTGTGCCATAACTATGTGGTTATTGCACTGAAAGGCTTTTAAAGCGCTTGTGAACAATTTTACTTCTTTGCCACCATTTCTTATATACCCCTTTCTTACACTCTCGTCATTGTGACGTACTATCCGCGCCATCTGGTAGTTTCCTGTAATTTGCATATTCTTCTTCAAGATGTGTGTGATAATTGTACAGGTAAAATTTTTATTTTAGAGTTCAATTTCTGTGTGATTCTGAATTATCCTTAATTTTTATGGACATGAGTGTACTTTACTGCGTAATATAATGAAGGAACTAAGTTACTTCTGTCTTTTCTTAAATTCTTATTCATATATCATGTTTAAAATTAAAAATTGCAATCGCCAACAGCCCAATTTAATTTTAGAATATTTTTTTTTTTTCAAATTCCAAGTTGTTGGTCATTAGACAATAAAATAAGGTATATTCAATTTAGTTAGCGTTCTAATTGAAGGAAACGATAGTTTTATTGTTAATCTTCAAATTTCAGAAATTTTCATCAATCAAAAATTCCTTTTAATTAAAAACTTCACATGGAATTGCACATTTAATAACAAAGGAACTGAAAAAAGTCCAATATTAGTACAGTGAAATATAATTATACTTCCGTGTAGCATACGTTTTATTTTCAAGGAATTCACCTTGAGAAATATGTATTGCATCAGTTCATTAGCATTTATTTCAAAATTTTAATCATTTCCTTATTTTGTTAATAAAAAAATTCACTTGTAATTCCCATATGTCCTTTTATAGGAAAAGCGCCTGAATTTCTGTATATTACAAGTATATGATTACGAAAATAAATACAAGAAAGAGCGAAAAATAGTAACAAATCATTTATGTGTTATATCTACTTTAGTTATGTGTACTTTTTTCCTACATCTGTGAGCATCATATTCAAACATGTATTCAATAAAATAGCCATTGATGGGTATCGAAGAGTACTTTGACTTCTGGGAAGACTCCTGGAGATACCTCTAGTCGTTGATATTACAAGTTTCAAGTAGCAAGGATGTTAGTGGTCTGGAATCTACTTTAAATTGTAGGTCTCAGTCTGCTTACAACTCGTGTGCACAAAAGGACCGTAGAGTGACAAATCAAACCCTCAATCTATAGTTACCTAGAACAATTTCTGTAAGCAATTATACACATTATTTTTCAGAAAACTCTCACCAGATATCCTAGATATAGAGACGATAATACACTCATGTCCATAAATTAAGGATAATGAAGTTCAGGCAAAGAAAGAGACAGAAGCAAAACAAATTTGACTTATTTGTAAAGTCTATTTATTAAACAAAAGGTAAAGAGCAAAACAGATACTATATGTTTGACATAATTAATAAAAATTGAGATTTTTACTCCCTGGAGCAAATTTCAAAAAAGAACCTATTTACAAAAAACAGTATAACATGGTTAGTATGATGGTTAATATGGAGTATGTCTCCTGGACGATGCAATACAGGCCTTACAACACCTAGGCATGCTGAGTATCAAATTATCAATCTGATCTTGGGGAATATTACACCACTCATCAAGCAATGCCCTCCGAAGTTCCGGTTGACAGGTGGAAGGGGTTGACGGACTGCAATTCGTCGGCCAAGCATATCCCACGCATGCTCTAATGGATTCAAATCCGGTGAGTATGCTGGCGAATCCATACGGGTTATATCCTCCAATCGAAAGCATTCATCTATAATGTTTGCACGGTGAGGACGGGCGTTGTCATCCATAAACAGAAATTCGGCGCCACGAAACAAACGTACATGTTGTTCCAGAATGACATCCCGATAGATGTGGCTTGTCATCGTTACACTCTGAACATACAGGTCAGTTCTGGAACCAAGAATAATTCCTCCCCAAACGAGCCATCCTGTACCACCGTAACGGTGTCGTTCAATGGTGTTCTCTTGGTGGTAACGGGTACCTGGCACTCTCCATATGAAAGTCCGGCGAGAATCAGACTGCAAACTAAACCTGGACTCGTCGGAAAACATCACACAAGACCACTGTTGCGGTGTCCACAAAGTATGCTCTCTACTCCAGGTTAATCGCAGGCGACAGTGAGTTGCGGTAAGGGGAACACATCTGACAGGCCTACGAGAATATAGACCAATGTGCCCTAAGCGTCTCTACACGGTCTGCCTTGAAACTGTTGTACCGGTAGCTGAAGAGAGCTGACGAGACAGGTCTGATGCTGTGCTCAGTCTGTTTCTTTTGGCAGCAACTGCTAAATTCCGGTCCTCATTCGGCGTTGTAACTCGGGGGCGACCTGTGCTGTAACATCTACTCACATTACCTTCATCTTGGAATCGTTGCCAAAGCCTGGAGATGACACTCTGGGCGATTCCAAGTTCCTCGAATACTTCCAGCTGGGTACCTCCACATTCCAGTCGTCCGATAATTCTACCACGTAAAAAATCATCTAAATGCTTCCTTTGGGCCATAACTATGTGGTTATTGCACTTAAAGGCTTTTAAAGCGCTTGTGAACAATTTTACTTCTTTGCCACCATTCCTTATATACCTCTGTCTTACACTCGTCATTGTGACGTACTATACGGGCCATATGGTGTTTTCCTGTAATTTGCATATTCTTCTTCAAGATGTGTGATAATTCTACAGGTGAAATTTTTATTTTAGACTTCAATTTCTGTGCGATTCTGAATTATCCTTAATTTATGGACATCAGTGACATATTATTAAAATGGTCATTAGGTTTCTTCTTCCCACTCGTCTACGAATCGGACAAGGAAATCTGAATCTAATCTATTCATTTTAGCTCTTAAAAATTTAATTTCCAGATCCACTTTGTGTTAGTTCAATCTAAAACTGCCAAGGATTTATTTGACATCACTTATTCTACAGTAATTTTGTATATATACCGTTTGGTGTGTAAAAATCAAATAAACTGAAAACTCTATGTATTGAAATCAATTACCTATTTGACATATGGAAAGTGAAAAAGTATTCTACCTAAACATTTCGGTAGTTTTGTAACATTTTATGTAATCTTTTTATGTATAATAAATAATAGGAAACAAAAATTTCAAGCATGATACATTTCTTTTCAGACAAACTTTTCATTGACTATTTTTATTTATATTGTTTGAATTTATAAATCGCTGTTGACTTAAACATTATTTTCAAAAAGCAAACGTTTTTTATAACTTGCTCTGATTAGGTTTAAGAAAGGAATAAGGAAAATATTCCACCTAAATATTTCAGTAGTTTTGTAACATATTATGTAATCTTTTATGTATAATAAATAATAGGAAACAAAAATTTCAAGCATGATACATAAGACATTTCTTTTCAGCGAAACTTTTCATTGACTATTTTTATTCATATTGTTTGCATTTATAAATCATTGTTGTCTTAAACATTATTTTCAACGAGCAAAACGTTCTTTATAACTTGCTCTGATTATGTTTAGAAAGGAATAAATTTCATAAGAAATAAGGACAATATTTTACCTAAACATTTTAGTACTTTTGTAACATCTTATGTAATCTTTTATGTATAATGAATAATAGAAAAAAATTGT
Organism: Caerostris extrusa; assembly: GCA_021605095.1. Classification (NCBI taxonomy): domain Eukaryota; kingdom Metazoa; phylum Arthropoda; class Arachnida; order Araneae; family Araneidae; genus Caerostris; species Caerostris extrusa. The sequence goes on along the minus strand of BPLR01013282.1, from coordinate 9,056 downwards.
TCAAGCATGATACATACGACATTTTTTTCTGCGAAACTTTTCATTGACTATTTTTATTTATATTGTTTGCATTTATAAATCACTGTCGGCTTCAACATTATTTTCAACAAGCAAATTTTTTTATAACTTGCTCTGATTAGGTTTAGAACGGAATAAATTCCATAAGGAAAAAGGAAAATATTCTACCCAAACATTTCAGTAGTTTTGTAACATCTTATGTAATCTTTTATGTATAATAAATAATAGAAAAAAATTTGAAGCATGATAGATAAGACATTTTTTTTTTCAGCAAAACTTTTTATTAACTATTTTTATTTATATTGTTTGCATTTATAAATCACGGTTGACTTAAACATTATTTTTAACGAGCAAGCGGTTTTTATAACTTGCTCTGATTAGGTTTAGAAAGGAATAAATTTCATAAGAAATAAGGAAATATTCCACTTAAACATTTTAGTAGTTTTGTAACATCTTATGTAATCTTTTATTTATAATAAATAATAGAAAAAAACCTTTTCAAGTATGATACATAAGACATTTTTTTTTTTCAACGAAACTTCTCATTGACTATTTTTATTTGTATTTATTGCATTTATAAATCTCTGTTGTCTTAAACATTATTGTCAACAAGCACACGTTTTCTAACCCGTGCTTTTGGTCTTGTCCTTGCTCTTCTTCGGTTTAGACAAGAGGTAACTTTTTTCTAACTTGCACTTTTGGGTCAAGCACGAATGCTGGAGCCATTCCTTTTGCCAACGGATTCCTACACTTTGCTTTGCATCCCGGATTTTGGAAGCAGCAGACTTGTCCTTTTTCGCAATCGCTGTTGTTGCAGCAGGAGTAGATTTCTTTTCCGCACTTTGAGAGTGAGACGGGAGGGCAGACACGATCTATTTTTGAAACAATAAAAATATTCTAATTGTATTATATTAATTATATGCAGCATTAAAATTTAAATAATGAATAAATTACATTAAAATTCAACAGATGAATGAGTCATATATAATAAATAAATTAAACCGAATGAATGCGTCATACAGGACAATAAAATTAAAGTCATGAATGAATCCTACAAAAGAATAAAATTCAACAGATGAATGAATCATATATCATGAATAAATTAAACCGAATGAATGAGTCATACAGGACAATAAAATGACTTTAATTTTATATGAATTAATGATGAATGAATGTGAATGAATATGAATTAATCCTACAAAAGAATAAAATTCAACAGATGAATGAATCATATATCATGAATAAATTAAACCGAATGAATGATACAGGACAATAAAATTAAACTCTTGAATGAATCCTACAAAAGAATAAAATTCAACAGATGAATGAATCATATATCATGAATAAATTAAACCGAAGGAATGAGTCATACAGGACAATAAAATTAAAGTCATGAATGAATCCTACAAAAGAATAAAAATTCAACAGTTGAATGAATCATATATCATGATAAATTAAACCCAATGAATGAGTCATACAGGACAATAAAATTAAAGTCATGAATGAATCGTACAAAAGAATAAAATTCAACTCATGAATGAATCATATATCATGAATAAATTAAACCGAATGAATGAGTCATACAGGACAATAATATTAAACTCTTGAATGAATAATCAAAAGAATAAAATTCTACAAAAGAATAAAATTCAACAGATGAATGAATCATATATCGTGAATAAATTAAACCGAATTAATGAGTCATACAGGACAATAAAATTAAAGTCATGAATTAATCCTACAAATGAATAAAATTCAACAGATGAATGAATCATATATCATGAATAAATTAAACCGAATGAATGAGTCATACAGGACAATAAAATTAAAGTCATGAATGAATCCTACAAAAGAATAAAATTCAACTCATGAATGAATCATATATCATGAATAAATTAAACCGAATGAATGCGTCATGCAGGACAATAAAATTAAACTCTTGAATGAATCTTACAAAAGAATAAAATTCAACAGATGAATGAATCATATATCATGAATAAATTAAACCGAATGAATGATACAGGACAATAAAATTAAACTCTTGAATGAATCCTACAAAAGAATAAAATTCAACAGATGAATGAATCATATATCATGAATAAATTAAACCGAAGGAATGAGTCATACAGGACAATAAAATTAAAGTCATGAATGAATCCTACAAAAGAATAAAATTCAACCGTTGAATGAATCATATATCATGATAAATTAAACCCAATGAATGAGTCATACAGGACAATAAAATTAAAGTCTTGAATGAATCGTACAAAAGAATAAAATTCATCTCATGAATGAATCATATATCATGAATAAATTAAACCGAATGAATGCGTCATGCAGGACAATAAAATTAAACTCTTGAATGAATCTTACAAAAGAATAAAATTCAACAGATGAATGAATCATGAATAAATTAAATCGAATGTATGATACAGGACAATAAAATTAAACTCTTGAATGAATCCTACAAAAGAATAAAATTCAACAGATGAATGAATCATATATCATGAATAAATTAAACCGAATTAATGAGTCATACAGGACAATAAAATTAAAGTCATGAATGAATCCTACAAAAGAATAAAATTCAACAGATGAATGAATCATATATCATGAATAAATTAAACCGAATGAATGAGTCATACAGGACAATAAAATGACTTTAATTTTATATGAATTAATGATGAATGAATGTGAATGAATATGAATTAATCCTACAAAAGAATAAAATTCAACAGATGAATGAATCATATATCATGATAAATTAAACCGAATGAATGAGTCATACAGGACAATAAAATTAAACTCTTGAATGAATCTTACAAAAGAATAAAATTCAACAGATGAATGAATCATATATCATGAATAAATTAAACCGAATGAATGATACAGGACAATAAAATTAAACTCTTGAATGAATCCTACAAAAGAATAAAATTCAACAGATGAATGAATCATATATCATGAATAAATTAAACCGAAGGAATGAGTCATACAGGACAATAAAATTAAAGTCATGAATGAATCCTACAAAAGAATAAAATTCAACAGTTGAATGAATCATATATCATGATAAATTAAACCCAATGAATGAGTCATACAGGACAATAAAATTAAAGTCATGAATGAATCGTACAAAAGAATAAAATTCAACTCATGAATGAATCATATATCATGAATAAATTAAACCGAATGAATGAGTCATACAGGACAATAATATTAAACTCTTGAATGAATCCTACAAAAGAATAAAATTCAACAGATGAATGAATCATATATCGTGAATAAATTAAACCGAATTAATGAGTCATACAGGAAATAAAATTAAAGTTATGAATTAATCCTACAAATGAATAAAATTCAAGAGATGAATGAATCATATATCATGAATAAATTAAACCGAATGAATGAGTCATACAGGACAATAAAATTAAAGTCATGAATGAATCCTACAAAAGAATAAAATTCAACAGTTGAATGAATCATATATCATGATAAATTAAACCCAATGAATGAGTCATACAGGACAATAAAATTAAAGTCATGAATGAATCGTACAAAAGAATGAAATTCAACTCATGAATGAATCATATATCATGAATAAATTAAACCGAATGAATGCGTCATGCAGGACAATAAAATTAAACTCTTGAATGAATCTTACAAAAGAATAAAATTCAACAGATGAATGAATCATATATCATGAATAAATTAAACCGAATGAATGATACAGGACAATAAAATTAAACTCTTGAATGAATCCTACAAAAGAATAAAATTCAACAGATGAATGAATCATATATCATGAATAAATTAAACCGAAGGAATGAGTCATACAGGACAATAAAATTAAAGTCATGAATGAATCCTACAAAAGAATAAAATTCAACAGTTGAATGAATCATATATCATGATAAATTAAACCCAATGAATGAGTCATACAGGACAATAAAATTAAAGTCTTGAATGAATCGTACAAAAGAATAAAATTCAACTCATGAATGAATCATATATCATGAATAAATTAAACCGAATGAATGCGTCATGCAGGACAATAAAATTAAACTCTTGAATGAATCTTACAAAAGAATAAAATTCAACAGATGAATGAATCATATATTATGAATAAATTAAACCGAATGTATGATACAGACAATAAAATAAATCTCTTGAATGAATCCTACAAAAGAATAAAATTCAACAGATGAATGAATCATATATCATGAATAAATTAAACCGAATTAATGAGTCATACAGGACAATAAAATTAAAGTCATGAATTAATCCTACTTGAATAAAATTCAACAGATGAATGAATCATCTATCATGATAAATTAAACCGAATGAATGAGTCAAAAGACATAAAATTAAACTCTTGAATGAATCTAGAATAAAATTCAACAGATGAATGAATCATATATCATGAATAAATTAAACCGAATGAATGAGTCATACAGGACAATAATATTAAACTCTTGAATGAATCCTACAAAAGAATAAAATTCAACAGATGAATGAATCATATATCGTGAATAAATTAAACCGAATTAATGAGTCATACAGGACAATAAAATTAAAGTCATGAATTAATCCTACAAAAGAATAAAATTCAACAGATGAATGAATCATATATCATGATAAATTAAACCCAATGAATGAGTCATACAGACAATAAAATTAAAGTCTTGAATGAATCGTACAAAAGAATAAAATTCAACTCATGAATGAATCATATATCATGAATAAATTAAACCGAATGAATGCGTCATGCAGGACAATAAAATTAAACTCTTGAATGAATCTTACAAAAGAATAAAATTCAACAGATGAATGAATCATATATTATGAATAAATTAAAACCGAATGAATGATACAGGACAATAAAATTAAACTCTTGAATGAATCCTACAAAAGAATAAAATTCAACAGATGAATGAATCATATATCATGAATAAATTAAACCGAATTAATGAGTCATACAGGACAATAAAATTAAAGTCATGAATTAATCCTACAAATGAATAAAATTCAACAGATGAATGAATCATCTATCATGATAAATTAAACCGAATGAATGAGTCATACAGGACTATAAAATTAAACTCTTGAATGAATCTTACAAAAGAATAAAATTCAACAGATGAATGAATCATATATCATGAATAAATTAAACCGAATGAATGAGTCATACAGTGAATGAATCAATAAAATTCAACAGATGAATGAATCATATATCATGATAAATTAAACAATGAATGAATCATACAGGACAATAAAATTAAAGTCAAATGAATAAAATTCAACAGATGAATGAATCATATATCATGAATAAATTAAACCGAATGAATGAGTCATACAGGACAATAAAATTAAAGTCATGAATGAATCCTACAAATGAATAAAATTCAACAGTTGAATGAATCATATATCATGAATAAATTAAACCCAATGAATGAGTCATACAGGACAATAAAATTAAAGTCATGAATGAATCGTACAAAAGAATAAAATTCAACTCATGAATGAATCATATATCATGAATAAATTAAACCGAATGAATGCGTCATGCAGGACAATAAAATTAAACTCTTGAATGAATCTTACAAAAGAATAAAATTCAACAGATGAATGAATCATATATCATGAATAAATTAAACCGAATGAATGATACAGGACAATAAAATTAAACTCTTGAATGAATCCTACAAAAGAATAAAATTCAACAGATGAATGAATCATATATCATGAATAAATTAAACCGAATTAATGAGTCATACAGGACAATAAAATTAAAGTCATGAATTAATCCTACAAAAGAATAAAATTCAACAGATGAATGAATCATCTATCATGATAAATTAAACCGAATGAATGAGTCATACAGGACTATAAAATTAAACTCTTAAATGAATCTTAAAATTCAACAAAAGAATAAAATCATCAATAATGAATGAATCAGTCATATCATGAAACTAAATTAAAAGAATAAAATTCAACAGATGAATGAATGAGTCATACAGGACAATAAAATTAAAGTCATGAATGAATCCTACAAAAGAATAAAATTCAACAGATGAATGAATCATATATCATGAAAAATTAAACCGAATGAATGAGTCATACAGGACAATAAAACTAAAGTCATGAATGAATCCTACAAAAGAATAAAATTCAACTGATGAATGAATTATACACTATATTAAAATTCAATTAACTAATATTCATTTCAAAGCTTTTTGCAACATTTCATGATATTACATCTTTCCAAACAAATAACAAGAAGTGATGGTCATGAATGATGATTGAATGATATGATCATGAATATTGAATGACGTCTAAATAAGTATGAGTATCAATATTGAATTATGTCAAATATGTATCAATATTGAGTGATGATATAGAATTATCAATGTAAAAGTTTGAGTATCAATATTGAAATAATATTGAGTGATCAATATTGAATGATGCCTAAATAAGTATGAGTACCAATATTGTAAGATGCCTAAATAAGTATGAGTATGAATATTGAATTATGTCTAAATAAGTATTAGTTCCAATATTGAATTATGTCTAAATGTGTATGAGTATCAATATTGAAATAATATTGAGGGATCATTATTGAGATAATATTGAGTGATCATTATTGAGATAATATTGAGTGATCAATATTGAATGATGCCTAAATAAGTATGAGTATGAATATTGAAGTCTAAATTAGTATTACTAATAATATTGAATTATGTCTAAATATGTATGAGTATCAATATTGAAATAATATTGAGTCATCAATATTGAATAAGGCCTAAATAAGTATGAGTACCAATATTGAATGATGCCTAAATAAGTATGAGTATGAATATTGAAGTCTAAATTAGTATTACTAATAATATTGAATTATGTCTAAATATGTATGAGTATCAATATTGAAATAATATTGAGTCATCAATATTGAATAAGGCCTAAATAAGTATGAGTACCAATATTGAATGATGCCTAAATATGTATGAGCATCACTATTGAGAGATGACATAGAATTATAAATGTTGAAGTATGAGTATCAATGTTGAGATAATATTGAGTGATCAATAATGAATGATGCCTAAATAAGTATGAATACCAATATTGTAAGATGCTTAAATAAGTATGAGTACCAATATTGAATGATGCCTAAATAAATATGTTTACATCAGACAAAATCAAAATTATAAATTGGATAGGCCATTTATTAAGGCTACACTTACTGAGATTTTCTTTTAATGACTCTGATACATCTGGTGGGCAATTATCAATCGGTGTACTGAAGTCCGCTCCATGTAAAATGCATGTACTAAAATAATTTCACCTGCAACGGAACTTGATGGGTAATTAAAGAAACCTTATTTTCAATTATCTAGGGATTGAATCTTCTGTCATTTGCTAATGTGAGGAGTGTTGTAAAGATTGCATATATGTATAGCTTGGTTTGGTTTGTCACTTTACGATCATTTTTGCACACTTTTTAGACTAATTAAAACGGAACCTTCAATTAAATGTGGATTCCTAACCACTAACAAACAATCATGTATATGTGCAGCAGATTCAACTTTGAAACAGACAAACCTCAAGAAAGATACATGTCTTCCAATGAGTGGAGTGTGCTTAGAAAAGGAAAGAATACGAAGTACTTTCAAAGAGACTACTTACATTTGTATTTATCTTATTATATGTGTATCTACTATCGGTGCTAAATTTTATGAAAATCTGTAATTCCGGGGTTATTTGGTTTATTATTTTCATCATGGAATGAGCTATTCTTATTTTAAAAATCAACCTGATAAAATCGCATAAAAGTTTTGTATGTATGAATGATATGGTTTCTAAAGATTTTGATATCTAAACTTACTTTGCTTTTGTCCTTCCACTGAAAGAATGAGAACAAGAATCAAGTATATGTACTGCATATCCTAAAAGAAGAAATTATCAATTGTTATATTACAAAATTATGCCGTCTCATAATTTTATAAATTATTTCTATATATTGATAATGCCACTGTGCCTAGAAAGTAAGACCAATTAGATTTTTCAAAAACTCTTTATTATTTATAGAAATTTATTTCATCTCTTTCAAAATAATTCCGGACACAATGCAACTACGCCAACTTTTCTTCCAATCCTCAGCGCATGCTAAAAAGTCATCGGCAGGGATGGCTTTCAAGTGAGGAGATTCACATTGAATCTCTTCAATCGACTCAAAAATGTGTCCCGGAGGTCTTTTGAGTTAAGGAAATAGCCAGAAGTGCAATGGTGAATACGGGGGTTGTCGAACGACGCGGGCTCATTTTTGGCGAAAAGGCATGAAGAATCAATGCAGTGTTGAACTGGCAATCTGGGTGATTTCTGCACTAATCGATATTTAACACGTTTGTGGCCCAAAACATCTTTTAAAATGGGATTGAACTATCTTTTCGAAACTCAACATCATCGTCTAATTCTAAATCGACGATTTGCAAGCACCAAATCTTTTTGGATCATCAGGAGCTTCATCGGTTGAGTCTTCGTCTCAACGCGTTCTCTTGCCTTCTTTGAACTGTTTATACCACTTCTAAACATTTCTTTACTATATAGGAATGCTCACCGAATGCCTTCGCAACATTCTACACACGTTTCCGCCAACAAAATTGAATGCAAATTCTTTGCTCAGTTAATTCAGACGTTTCAAAATCGCCAGAATAGCTTTTTGAAGGTCTCACGGGCTGAGCGTAACTCAAACACTAATGAATATTTGACATCACCTCTACACAATTGATATAGCTAAAAGATAAAAAGAAAAATCTTGAAGAAAAACACAAATTTCTAAGTCCCTGAATTTTAAATTGAAAATTTTTTTAACTTCTGGTCCAGTAGTATATGGTTTCTAAATGCTATCCTATCGCGAAAATCCATTACGCTTTTAATGACAAAAACCATCATATTGTGAAAGAGCAGATTTGTGGAACACATTCTCTAATACAGAAGCTGTCGTTTGACACTGCTAAACAAGCAAACACACCAACAAACTC